>JAQZBX010020457.1:12315-33084 GCA_029593785.1 Cabassous unicinctus
CACCTGTAGGCTGGAAGGCTCGTCTCTCTCCTGAAGCTTGTTTCCTCCTGGGCTCAGCTGCAGTTGTAGGGTATCAAGCTCATCTCTCTTCCCGGGGCCTTTGCCGTGTCTAATGAGTTGTCTCTCTTCCTCTGTGTTCTTCTTCTCTGTGCATTTACTTTCTGGGGCTCCAGCATAAAAAACTAAAACTCTCTCCTCTGCCTTGTCATTTTCTCTGTGAGTCCCCACCCACCAGGGGGGCAGGGACTCAACGTCCTACTGACATGGCTGAATCAAAGCCCTAATCATAGTTTAATCAAGTAAAAGTGAAACCTCTGAATTTAATACAATCTAATACGCCCAGAGAAACAAAACAGTTTACAAACACAATCCAATACCTATTTTTAGAATACATAAACAATATCAAACTGCTACACAGTCCTACCTGGACTTTTAGTCATATGAGATTAAAAATTCTTATTTTTAAGATTTTCTGGCACTTGTAACTGAAAGACTACTAAGTGATATTCCAAGTGGAAAGACAGCAAATGCTCAATTTGGTCTTACTTAACAAGGCTGTCTTTTAGGAACACATGCCTTTGAGGGATTTCATCTATCTCACAGCAAGGATTATGATTATTATGTAGTGTTCTGCAGAATGACTGACAGGCAGTGGGAGCTGTACAAATTGTAGCTATTATGATGATGATGGTGATTATGATTGTTAGAGCTTGAGTTAAAGAAATTATTTGGCAAGAACAGAGAGATGTTGAGAGTGCATCTTTGGCTGATGGGAAAAAATAGAATAAAACCATTCATTAAAAAAAAAATTGTTTTGATATATTTTAACCTGCCAGAATGTTTATGTCAAGTACAACTAGAACTTTACAATTTGCCTACATTTCCCTGTTTAATATTAAAAAGAAGGTTTGCTATTAAGTTTTAAGGTTTTTTTTCATAATCTTACTACTTATTTCATGGGGCTCTAATGAATGGTGACACCTCTTCCATTATTTTATGATGAGCTTAAGGCTCGAGATCTTTGTTCTTCCAAGACAATGTCCACAAATATAAGCAGCTTTCCTTAAACCAAATCCAAAATGCTACTTCTATTGTCTACGCATTTTTAGGCAACTTCACGAATGCCATTAATTACACTGCATGAAAGGGAAGCATTTCCATTTCTATAGGCAATCTGCCATTTTAAAAGTTTGTCAACTAAAACTTGTATTTTTACATGTTTATATTGATAAACTCTCCCAAATAATACAACTCTTCCTTTGTTTGAAACAGTTTTGTCTGGTTTTATCAAAAATTGAAAATAGCTTGTGTGGAAGTTTGAGATTATTTTATGAATCCCCAGAAGAGAAAGATCATGTTTTCAAACTAATCTATCCTGTGGATGTGATACCTTTTGATTGCATTAAATTCGGTTGAGGTTCCTTTGATTAGATTACTTGGTAAGATTGCTTTAGGGCTTTTGATTGGACTATGTCAGCGGGGTGTGATTCATGTTGAGTCTTTGCCCTCTTGCTGGGTCTGATAAAAATGGAGACACACAGAAAGAGACGTGGACAGACACAGTAAAAGGAAGGTGCCAATTCTGATACTGCATTGTGAGAGAGGACAAGAGGATCCCTTAAGCATGAAGTCCTTGAGAGGCTGGGCCCACAGAGCAGCTCAGGAGAGACAGTGAGCCTGGAGGGGAAGGCTAAGTCCTTGGCAGAGATCGGTGGCCATCTTGCTTTGCAACATGCCCAGACAACAGAATCAACAGTAGCTAACTTTGGTGAGAAAGCATCTCTTATGTTGTCTAGTTTTGGACTTTCATGGCCTTGGAACTGTAAAATTTTACCCCAAATAAATCCCCTTTATAAAAGCCAACCCATTTCTGGTACTTTGCATCGGTAGCCTTTTTGCAAAGGAAAACAACTTGCATACATGAAAATTTGTGGGTCCTTGAAAGGCACTGGGTTTTTGGCCTTTTTCCTTCCAGTGTCATAAAAGGATTTAGTTTATACACAGGATGTACAATTTATCTTAGAATAATCTAAGGCAGATTGTGTATTCATCTAACCAGACTTAGCACCATTCTTATCACCATCATCATAGGTACCTCATGTTTACTAAACATACCCTAAGTGCTTGTGGATGTGGAATGATTAAGCCAGAACACCCCCTGTTCTCTTGGCCCACGTGCACATTCACTGACACCACACACAGAGCAGAGGGGCTTACCAAGAAGTTAATGAATGCAACTAATGTAACTTGCAGAATATACTTAACAGTAATACTGTAATTTTTTGTAGCAAAAGCCAAGAAGGTACTTTATCAATGTAAAAAAAAAAAAGTAGATGGGGTTTAGTTTTATGAGATATGAGTAAGCATTTTTTTCTTCATTTTCTTCATTAACAAGGAGACCTTGGTCATATCATTTAATCAATCTTTGCTCATTTATGTATGTTTCTGAGCAATGGAGCAACAATTGAGTTTGCTTTTAGGATTAAATGAAATAAATGTGCCTGGACAGTATTTTTTAGAGTAATGCTTCCATAATTTGTTAAGCTGCCTTTTGTTTGCTAATTTAATTTTTGAAGGTGAAATAAAGTTTCCTTAAAGAAAAATTCCCCAAGAAGGACAAGAGGAAAGGCAGCTTTCCTGAAGGTGAAGCAATTGCACAAGAAGTGCAATCTTAAAAATTGCACCGCATATCCAGGGCAAGAGTCAGATGAAGAAGAGCTCAGAAAATCTGAACAGTTAAACGTGTGCTATTCTACAGATCTAGAGTAAGTTAGAACAAGTGTCAAAGAATAAACCATTTTTCTTTAATTCTTAATTTAATTCTTAATTTGTACAGGATTCCTATTTGGGTTGATTGTAAGGCTTTGTAAATGTATAGTGGTGATGGTAGTACAACATTTTGAATTTAATTAACAGCACTAAATTATATATTTGAATGTGCTTAGAAAGAGAAATTTTAGGTCTTACATATGTTACTAGGATAAAAGTTAAAAGACAAAACATGGGATTGTACAACACAGTGAACCCTATTGTAAATGATGGACTATTTTGTAGAGTAATGCTTCCATAATTTGTTAAGCTGATATATAAGTTAATACTATTGTACCATTATAAAATTGTTCTTTTATGAATTATAACACACGGACCACACTAATGCAAAGTCTTAATAATCAGGTGGTATGTTGGGAAAAAATACACCGTAATGTAAACTATGGACTCTTGTTAACAGTACAATTATAATATACTTTCATGATTTATAACAAAGGTACCTCGTGAATGTAGAGTATTAATAATGTGGGGGGTATATGGCAATGCTGTATTTTTACATGACTATTCTAGAATCAGTATTACTGGATAAAGCTGGGGGTTCTTTGCCCCATGCGCTCAAACGACTAATTGCTGAAACACTGGTGTTTCAAAGGGAGAAAGAGTTTATTGCTAAGCACAAATTTTGCAAATACTCTAATTGCAAAAAGTAAATTGAAGGGGTCAAAGATGATATAAAACAACAACAAAAAAGAAGCTAATGAAGCTTAAGATTCAGGGTCCTGCACTTGCATGTCTCTTCCTAGGACCTGGGATGAGCCCTAAGAATTTTTACCTGTAATTTTGTATTTGTTTTCCTGATGAGGGCTTCCCAAACTAGTATAAGCTTCAGGCTTCATGAAACCTGGATCTTCCCTGACAGGTAACATCATGTTTGTTTTGAGAGTTAGGAGCAAAGAGAGAGTAGAATGTATTTTAACTTGAACGCCCAATCACGGGGATCTTTCCAGCCAAAGGAGTTTTAACTATTCCTCTTTCTCACTGTGTGCAGAGGACACGGTGTTTAGAAGCAGCGCCTTCAACCCATTGGTGAGAGACAGAGAACTGCAGGCTCTGCAGCCCTTTCTGGTTACTAAGCAAAGCAGTTGGTGGTGTTACATAGATGCAGAGAGTAAGGACTTCTGTGATGTGTCATTAGTCCTGGGATAGGAGAATGATAAACAGGACAAGTGTAGCATGAGGCCAGGAGGGCATAGAGAAAAGGAGCCAAGAGAACAGGAGGAAAATCAGTGTAATGGACTGGAGATGTCTGCTTTTGACACACTGTTTACTTAACTAGTGTCAGCAAATGTCAGTCTTTTACGAAAAGGAAATGGTAATTAGTATCAAAACCTCTGCACATCCTTTCGAAACTACAATACATATATGTTTTAAGCTAACTGTACAGTGCCTGTATAGTAAGATAACCATATAACATAGTATTTTACTATACAAAATACGTAGTAGAATGTATTTATCATTTCATAGCTTGTCATTTATATAAAACATTTTCATTGTGTAAGTAATGCATGCATACAAGCTCATTTAAAATACACTGAGATGATACAAATGAAGAAGTACATTCTTGACCACCCCTTCCTGCCACCTCTCTGCCAATTTCAGGTACCTCCTTAGAAGGATCACCCATGTCATCAGTTTTATTGGTCCAGACTTTTTCTATATGTATTTACCTTAGCAACTGCAGTTAATACAAACTATCCTACTACATATAGGTTTTGAAAATTTTTAAAAGACTCAACAATATATATTTAAGATTTTCCATATCAGTACACAGAGTGGTACCTTATGATTTTCTGCTACATAGTCTTTCATAGAGGAAATGTACCCAATATTTATCTATCCATTCCTTTATTGATAAGCTTTTTGCTACTGTATTTACTTCTTTGGGGACTACTTTTATGCATGAATTTCTTTAGGGAAGATTCCAAAAAGAGTAGAATTACTGGCTCAACAAATCTATATACTTTGCATTTTAACAGAGGCTATCAGATTAGCCTCCAAATTGTTGTTCCAGTTTACATGCCCATCATATGTGAGGGTACCCAGTTCCTCATCTCCTTTACCAATATAAAATGTCATCAACTATTTTTATTTATTTATTTTTGCTAATTTGATGGGCACAAGGAATTTTCTGATTATTGGATCATTTAATTCCCAAGCAAATATTTCAGTATCTTTATAAGGTCCCTCTTTAAAGAAAAATCCCAGATATTTTTATATTTAGATACTTGTACTCATCGCTTGTCTATTATGGGCAAGATTTCGGAGGAAAAAATGGGCAAAACAAGGTAAGCAGCCCTTTCAGAATGCAGTCATGGTGTTACTGGATAAAGCTGGGGGTTCTTTGCCCCATGCGCTCAAATGACTAATTGCTGAAACACTGGTGTTTCAAAGAGAGAAAGAGTTTATTGCTAAGCACAAAGCAAGGCGATCAGATGGCCTAGAAAGTCTAAGGAGTTTAGGGTTTTTATGGATTCAAACAAGGGGAGGTGTAGTTGTTACCGCTACAATAGCATGTATAAACAAGGAGTGGAACTAAGCTGAAATAATCATTACAATAACAAGTATGTATAAACAACTCTAGTCAGAGGTTACAATAGCAATATTTATTTCTGCTTAAGTGAGATGCATAGTCCATCTGAAGTTGGGGAATGATGGATTTCTCTAGGTTCTCGGCTATGTTACAAAAAGAATTTAAGAACATGTTGGTTTAGTTAGGCCAGCAGTTTATTGAGAAATGGGAGAAGAGAATGGGATTACGCACCTAGACCTGTAGATGCGGTCTCCTCTAGGCAGAGAGAGTGTTTTGGGCTTGTGGGCTACCTTTATTAAGCTACTATTTACTCCTTCTTTTCCTAATGTTGGGGAATGGGCACCACCTGTTTGCTGTTCTGATTGGTTACCCCACCTGTTAGTTCCCAGGGGGCCAATGGTGAGGCCCCTTGGGGGCATCCGGGACTTCTCCTTGACCCTGGATGGGACCTCTTTCCAATCTCATTCCATATGGGATCTCATGGAGGGGTCTCGCGGGGTCTTTCTGGCTTTATTCTTGGTGGCGGTCTTTCCCTCAGGAGATTTCCAGGTGGGGTTCCACGGCCACATGCTTTGCGACTATGTTTTTCTGCCAGGTCTTAGACTCATCTTCCCTTTTCCTAAACTAACCTGCCTCACATCTAGAGCAGATGTGGTCTCTGTCTTAACATTCTAAGGGAACATGGGAGAGATGGTTAACTAACCAGTCTTAAATAAATCTCATAGACACAATTCAAGCAAGTTTAATTTTACAGTTATTCAGCCATCACTATGTTCACAGCCCTCCTAGGCACTACAAAGATAAATCATATATGAGACCCTCAAATATGTCATAGTTTGTGTAGCAGTTTGGCAGTTTGATATAGTTATGAATTCCAAAAATAGAGATTGGATTATGCTTGTAAACTGGTCTGTTAATCTAGGCATGATTAAGTTATGACTAGGGTGTTGACTGGACCATGTCAGTAGGGTGTTGAGCCCCACCCCTTGATGGATGGGGAATCAAATATAAAAGGCATGTCAAAGGACAGAGTTGGAGTAGTTTTGATATCGGAGTTTTGATGCTGGAGCCCGGGGAGGCGAGGAGACAGAGGAGCTGGGTCGTGAGGAAGGAGAGAAGGCCCCAGGATAGAGACAAGCCATTTGCCTGACAGTCTACAGATGACCTTGTGGAGGAAACAGAGGCGCTAAGCCCAGAGAGAAAGAGAGCCCCGGGAAGAGAGGAACCCAAGAAGCCTGAACCCTGGCAAATGTCACCAGCTGTCTTGTTCTAACATGTGGCAACAGACTTTGGTGAAGGAAGAAACTTATGCTTTATGGCCTAGTAACTGTAAGCTTCTACCCCAAATCAATACCCTTTATAAAGACCAACAGATTTCTTGTATTTTGCATCAGCCAGCACCTCTTTGGCTGACTAATACAGTTTAGTAATAAACAATGACAGTTAAAGAAAAATGTAATGCAAGTATTTTGGTAAGAGTCAACTGACCTATGATTTGGTGCCCCAGAAACTTCAAGGAGGGGATTCTAAATGGCTTCAAGCAGGGCTTCAGAGTGAGTGTCTGAGCAAGACCTTGAAAACATATAGATTTCATATTGCAGGAGAAATGGGGAAGGACGTTCAAGGCTGAGGGAACAAGGAGAAGAGCACAAAGGTTGGACTGAGACTGAGCGTACTGTGTGTGTGTGTGTGTGTGTGTGTGTGTGTGTGTGTGGTGGGTGGGTTGGGGAGAGAGGGAGGGAGAAAGGAGGATGGGAGTTGGGAGTTGATGTAGAGATAAGCCTGGAAAGTTAGTCAGGGCTGTAGGACAGTGTTTCTTAGACCACCTACATCTCAACCAATTAGGTTGTGCATTTAAAAAGCACATTCCTGGCCTCACCCCAATCAACTGGATCAAAATATGTGGGGTGTGGGGCTAGGGGTCTTCAGTTTTAATCTCCCACAAGAGTTTTTTGTTTTTTTTTAATTGCACATCAAATTTGAAAATCACTTCTTTAGGCAAGGGTGAGCCTTTGAAAAGCTTTGATTCTTCTGGGAGGGGACTAAGGAAATCGACCATTTAGAGAACAACCTGCAGCTGGTTGGGGGAAGGGGAAAATGGGAAGAGAAAGGGAAGTGACCCTGAAAAAAATCCTACTCTCTAGATGCCCTTGGGACATACTGTCCTTGGGATTGCTCTAATATCAGGATGTATGCTGGTCAGAGCAGCCCAGGTCAAAAGCCGAGACACATTTAGGCCCATTTAAAACCAATATTAGCTTAATGCTCTTTGAAAGAGGCATAATTAGGAATGTAAAAGTCAGGTTACCTCTGATTAGTGAGGAAGGGAGTGAAGGGTGAATCCATTAGAAGCTACTTGTAAGACATTCACACTTTAAGAACATTGCTTTGATGGCTTTGAAGGGGCTGGAGGGGGGGAGAAAGGCAGCAGAACCAGTTCCAACTTCAAAGACCTCTTATAGTGTTTATCTTTTATCAGGGCAATACTCTTAAATGTTTTGAATGGCACTAAAAGTCTCTTTCAATTTGAATATGACTGATTTGGCCATTTGCAGGTAGATTTGGAAGTTGCCCATGAGATTAACTCCAGCTATGAGTCACCTGATAGTTTTGAAATTATTTGAATATGTATGGTTATTTGTATTTTCATTTGCATAATTCCATATACTTTTATGCACTTTCAAATACATTAAAGACTCTGATAATTGGCTCTATGTGATATTTGGGATAGTTGTCTTTATCCCCTCTTTAGAAATGAAACAAAGGTTAAGTGGTTTCCTTCAGGAAAATACTAAAAAACAGGTTTTCCAAGTCCTAGGCTAGGGTTCTTCTCTTTAAATAACTTGAAGAATATTAAACTAGATGGAGATGCACTTTGGCAGATACAGATAAGGAAAAATCTCTGTCCCTTATGTATATAAACACCTGGTAGAAAGACTGCAACATGAGAAATGTAGATTCACATACAGAGAATTTTGAGAGATTTGGTTGTGAGGAGGTGGACATGGCTAAATAGGAAGAGACAAGCTGCTGAGCAATCTTAAGATTCTCCTTGCTAGTAGAAGCCCAATTTGGATTATTTTTCCATTAACGTTTGAATGAAAACTCTGCTGTGGTTAAGATTCCAGCAGACCATCTCACAGTGGGAGCCATGAAATGCAGAACAGAAGGTGGCTAAGGCAATGATCTTGGGCAAGTTGGTCCCCCTTGCAGAGCCTGTTTCCTCACCCTGTAATGAATGACGGTTCTAGATTTGAGTCGTTGGTTTGGGTCACTAGTAAATAAAACTGTGTCCAGTGCCAGCTCCCGATACATGCTACTTGTCATTATCCTCATCAGACCACCTGATATTAGATGGGAAAATAGTACTTTTGAAAAAGGCTTTCAAGACTTTGACAATTTATAGTCTGAAATGTATGCCTTCTTTTGGCCCTTTTAAGGTAAACAAACAGATGGTGTGGTATTATCAAAACTTAATTATTAAGGCCAAACACCTATGTATAGAAAAAAAACAACAAGAACAACAACAAAAACCAACAGATTGAAAGGGGAATCACCAAGAAGGTAGCAGGGATTGTCTTTGGCTGGTGGGAAAGAGAACTTTTTTTCACTTTTGATTTTAAGATACTTTCCAAGTGTTTGTGAGTTTATTTTGCTTTGAAATTGAGTGTGTAAAATGAACTTTCTTAAAGACTGGAATAGAATTAAGGTCTGGGTAGAAGATAATTTTCGAATAGTGTGAGGATCTCAGGCAAATTCTTCAAAATTATAATTTTCTGTAACACCCAAATGATAAACTATTCTTTCATGTAACTCAACTTGTTCCAGAAGCCATGACAAGTTTATTCAGGAGTAAAGATAGACACTTTACATTTTTGCCAGTGTATTTATGTTTACTATTATTTTTCATTAGAGAAGCTATGGGTTTACAGAACAATCATGCATAAAATGTAGAGTTCCCATTTACCACCATATTATTAACACCTTGTATTCATGTGGTATATTTGTTACAATTGATGATAGCACATGTTTATAATTGTACTGAGACAGGTTAGTATAGGGAAAAGGAAGACTTGGATCACAGCTGAAGACCCAGCAGACGACATGGCCAACTGACCACATGGCTGTGAGACCTTGCCTGGAAATCTCCTGAGGGATCCTGCGAGACCCTGAAATGAGAATCCCATTCTCGGTTAAGGGAAAGCCCCAGATATCCTCAAAAGAACTCACCATTGGACCCCTGAGAAATGATAGGTGGGGCAACCAACCAGAATAGCAAACAGACTTTAAAAAGCCCTGACCTAGGGTCCCATACATACCACTCACCCTGCAGTATGCCCACAGTCCACACCTTGGACTCTGCACTTTTTTCATTTTCTTGTTTCTTCTTCTTCTTCTTTTTTTTTTTTTTAGGTATTAGGGGCCAGGGACTGAACCTGGGACCTTGCACATGGGAAGCCGGCACCCAACCACTGAGCCACATCATCCTCCCCAAGTTGGTTCCCTTGTCCATCCAGCTTGCTGTCCATTTTTGTTTTTTTCAGGAGCCACCGGGAACCGAACCCGGGACTTCCCAAATGGGAGGCAGGTGTGCAACTGCTTGAGATACACCCGCTCCCTCTTGTCTCTTAATAAACCCTTTACTCAGTTGCCTACTCTATAGTGTGTGCTTAAATTCTTTTATGCGACATAAGCCAAGGACCTAGAAGCCCAGAAACCAGAGCCATCTGGTAACATTATTTGGTGAGCCAAGCCAGGTGACAGAGAGGCAAATGACACTCC
The DNA here is from genome assembly GCA_029593785.1 of Cabassous unicinctus. NCBI lineage: Eukaryota > Metazoa > Chordata > Mammalia > Cingulata > Chlamyphoridae > Cabassous > Cabassous unicinctus. Next base: position 22,457 of record JAQZBX010020457.1, read on the forward strand.
CCAACTGTGGCAGTTTAATATTACTTATGAATTCCAAAAAGGAGATATTGATTATATTTGTAAACTGGTGTGTTCCTATGGGTGTGATACCCTTTGATTGTATTAGATTCAGCAGAGATGTCTTTGATTAAATAATGTTAAGATTAGGACTTTGATTCAACCACATCATTAGGGCATGTAGAGTTGAGTCCCCACCCCTCTTTTGTGGGTGGATAAAACAGACTCTCACACAGAATTAGATACACAGAGAAGCAGACACAGAGAAGAAGAACACAAAGGAAGTGAGACTGCTCATTAGACACAACAAAGGCCCTGGGAAGAGAGATGAGCCTGATAGTCTGCAGCTGACCTTGTGAAAAGAACAGAGTAGTTGAGCCTGGAAAGAAATGAGCCCCAGGGAGAGAGATGAGCCTTATGTCAGCCTACCATGAGATCAGAAGAAGCTGGGACCACAGAGCCTTAAGAGGAGGAAGGAAGGCTGAATCCTCACAGATATAACCTGCCATCTTGCTTCAACAGGTGGCCAATGACTGGGTGAGAATGTACCTCTTATGGTACCTTGAGTTGGACTCTTTAGGGCCTTGTGACTGTAAGCTTCTACCCCAAAGAAATACCCTGTCTAAAAGCCAACAGTATTCTGGTACTTTGCATAAGCACCCCTTTGGCTGATTAATACAGAATTTGGTACCAAGAAATGGGGTGGTGCTTTTGCAATTACCAAAATGCTGGAAAGGTTTTATAAATGAGTAAGGGTATTTTGTGGAGGAATTGTGAGATGCTTGATAGAAAAGACCTAGATTGTTTTGAAGAGACTGTTGATAGGAATATGGACACTAAGGAGACTTTTTATGAGGCCTAGAAGTAAATGATGAAACTATTATTGGAAACTGGAGGAAAGGCGATCTGTGTTTTAAAGTTGCAGAGAACTTAGCAAGATTAACTCCTGATGTTTTATGGAAGGCAGAATTTGGAAATGGTGAGCCTGGGCATTTAGCTGAAGAAATTTCCTAAGTAAATTGGAGAATGAGGCTTGGCTTCTCCTTGCAGCTTATAGTAAAGTGCTAGACGAGAGAGATAAGCTGAATTATTGGCCAAAAAGAAACCAGAAACTGATTCCAGAAATTCCAAGCCTTTGGAAATCAAGCCCCCAGATGACAGTGCCCCATTTGAGAAATTAACTACACTTGGAACCTCTAAATGAGGATTGGAAATGCAGTTATCCAGAAAGACTTGTGGAAAGTGTTACTCTCTGATGGCTTTGACCCCTGCTTCCTGCATGCTAAACCAACAAGTTTTTTGAGAGAGCTGTATGAACAAAACTACTGTCAGCCTGGACTAAAAGGGACATGGAGGAGAGAGATGGAAGGGGAAACAGCTTTAAGAGGAAAACCATGGAAGCTGAGATCTAGAATTAAGGCATCTCCTTGGGACAAAAGAGGAACCCACCCATGTGTACAGAGAGAGTGAGTTTGCCCTGGCAGTTGAAGAGGGTGGATGTTCCTGCCCATTGCTCAGGGAGAATTTTGCCACCCCAGGTTACAGAGAGGGTGGGGCACATTCTCCAAGGGTTGGGGAGAGTAAGGTAGACATCCTATAGGTCTGAGGTGGGTGGGCTTGTCTCCCATAGATTAGGGGAGGCCAGGTCACCATCTCATTGCTCTGATAGAGTTGGGCCTGTATGTCACTGATTAGGGAGAATGTTGCTGTCACCTCACTGTACTAAGAGGGCTGAGACTGTACCCCAGAAATAGGGGAAGGAGTGGCCATCACCCCAGTGTTCTTGGAGGGTGAGGTCTGGAGCTCTCTAACCTTGGTTGTGCCTAATGAGGGGAGTGAATGGGGAATTGAGATCTAGGCCATTTACTAAACCTCCCTCACCCCCGGTCCATGATTTAAAAGATTCCTGGCTATTCCTAGTTCCCTGCTTATTCCCTTGTAACATTCCAATCCTTCCAGTGACAAAGGCTCACAGGATTTTACCCCTTGTGGAAGGTAACTAATGAGATGCAGCCCCAATTCATGTCTCATTGGGGGCAGGACTTCTCTGGACCCCTTAGCTCTGTGCTTAGCCCAGGGATTTTCCTGGAGGAACAAAGCTGGAGGGTCCTGCATGAGGTTTCTGCCATGGATGGACACTGATAGCTCTGTGTCAAGGTGATTTTAAAGGCAAGTCTTTCCCTAAACTAAGCTAAGTGTGTAAAATTCTGTTCTAATCTGTGCTAGCTTTAACTTTTTTAGTCTGCTTGTGCCTAGGAACTCATAGATCAGATTTGGTTACAAATTGGATAATGGTGAAAGGTAACCTAAAATTGAGTATTTAAATGTCAATACAATCTTGCAATTGAATTTGATGTATAAAAGAAATCACATGGAATTAGTTCAACTGCTGGAAGAGGAGAAAAATTTAGCAATGTTGTTACTAATAAAATTGTTTTAGTTGCTTAGTTAATAAACAAAAGTCCCCAATTTGTTTTTTAAGTGAAAACTTACTAGAAACTGTAACTAAGAGTTAAGATCATTATATAGTTACCTTTATATTATAAAACAGCAGAAGTATAATATCTAAAATTGCTATAACTGGGCAGATTTAGCCTAGAGCTACTACTATAATGGTAATTATCAACTGAATTTACCTTTGTTTATGGTTACTTCAGGTCTAACCTTACCCTTGTGTATGCTAGCTATTGGCATGATAAGTCTAAACTGAGTTTGCCTTTGCTTATGGTTATTTCAGGACAACTTCTGCCCCCATACCTCAGAAGAAGGCAAAATTAAGACACCCCTGTCTCCTGTCCTTCTACTGGAATTAGTGATCCTGCTTTCTCTCATGACTCCAGGTGTGGACTAGATTGCTACCTGGTGGAATTCTCGACCTCGGGGTTGGACGTCCACTCTTCCAGTCCAGGGGCCGCCAGAGTCCTGTTATCTCCAAGGACTGGGGAGTGGGGGGGCCTCCCACCTCGAGTGTTGATGTTCCTAAAAGCAGCAAGTCATGAGAAAAACCTGGTTTCCATGAGACTTCAATGACCTCAGTGAGTCTATACTGGAATTAGCATTTCTTATCCAAGGTCTGTCAAAGTCAAAATGGGAAATAAGCAAAGCACTGAAGTAAAGGAAAATGTTGTAAATTGTATTTTCAAGCATTGGGAACAATTTTGGTTATAAGCCAATAATTAAAAAGAACAAAATTCTTGTGCAAAACTGCATGGTCACAGTGCAAATTTGAGAAATTAGAAATAGCCTTCAAAGAGATCTTTTGACTATAATGTTATTTTACAGTTAAACTTATTTTGTAAGGGAATGAAAATTATAAGTAACTGTCTGTCTATGTCTGTCTATTTGCTCAGTGTATATCTTCATACATCAGAATGGTAATATCAAACTAACAAGTGAAAATTCTTAAAAGAGCTCTATTCACATTGTTAAAAAATTAAATATACACTTAAATATGTGAATAAATATTCCTTGAGCCCAAATTAGGCTAAGCAGGATGGAAAGGTCATATAGAAATCTGAATATAGAAACTATTGGGAAAGGGAAAAAGATTTTCCTGAGCTCTTTGACCTACCCAGTCCTGAGGGCCTTCTCTTTGCGGAAGCTGTGAGGGAGGGACTAGGTGTGACAGATTAAAACTTTGTTTTCTAGGCTGGGGAATTAAGAATTAGTTTGTCCCGTAATTCCCCAATTTAAGCCTTTTAACAACCTTAAAACAAGGATAGTTAATAATCCTATTACCAAATTTCGGTAAGTAAAGGCAAAGTCCTTGAAAGCTATAGAAAGACTTTTTCTAAATTATGATTAAAACAATTATAATGCATTCCAGAACCTAGCAGTTAGTATGCTTTTTTGATTATTCAGTTTTTAGAATTTTATTAAAGAAAAGAGGTTTTAGCCTCCTGTAAAGGAAGGAAAAAGAACATTCCTTGCATAAACTTTGTTGCAATTTTATTTAGTTTGGGTGTTATCTCCCTAGGTTTATAGAATACCAAGTTATAGAAATAATTAACATTGTATGTATTACATTTTTAAGATGATGAAAATTGTAAATTCATGTTTAATGAAATTAAAATAAAGTAAATTTCATTGGTTGCTAACTGTAATTTAATATGCTTATTTGAAGGTATAGTAAATTCTAGTAAATTATAAGAAGTGTGTAAGAGCATCTTCTAAACTGAAGCATTTAAATGGCTAATTCCAGGAAGCCATTATTAATTAGAAACCTAAATTAATATTAATAACAAAAAGTAACTTTATAACAGTGAAACCTGTCAGAGGCCACTTCCTTCTGCATATTAAAGTGGTGGTAAGGAAAGATAATCTTGATTCCATTGTGAATCTTAAATTTTCATAAAATAATTGGGAAACTAGTTTTTCCTGTGCTGCTAAAGTAAAATACCTGTTAATTAATGTAATTATGGCAAAGGTAAAGTCATTTGATATGTTCTATATTGTACTGCAAGTATTTAGAACGTATATGAAAATTTAAAGAGATAGACTTCAGTATCATCAAACTCTCTAATGCATTCAAGCCAGGCCCAAATATCTGCATGATGCCTCTCCATTTGAGTTATTGGCTAGGTTGGTCACTGACTCCTAAAACAATAAAACTATACTACATCTCTGAACATGTTCCTGAAGAGGATGGAGAATATGTTGCAGTTTCAGACTCCTGCAGCAGCCGGCAATGGCTTGATATGGCCAGATGTACAATGGATATTGCCTCCATAATGGTTCTGTTTCATAGTGCTGAAGGGCCCTGTGATGGTTAAGCTAATGTGTCAACTCGGCCAGGCAATTGTGCCCAGTTGTTTTGTCAAGAAATCACTGGGCTAAATGTAATGCAAGGACATTTATGGGCTTTAGTCATCAGTGAGTTTACTGCATAGATGGTTGATTACATCTACATCAACCAGGGAGATTGCTGTCAGCAATGAGTGGTGCTTTATTCAATCAGTTGAATGCCTTAAAAGGGGAAGTCATTTCAGCATTCAGGGAGAATTTCTCAGCTTGTCTTTGGACAGCCAACGTCTCCCAGAAACTCGTCAAAGACCTTCATTGGCCTTTCTTCGGAGCCCCTGGTTTGCAGCCTGCCTGCGGAACCTGGACTTGTGCACCCCCACAGTCACATGAGAAACTCTTATAAAATCTCATACAATTTACAGATATCTCCTGTTGATTCTGTTTCCCTAGAGAGCCCTGACTAATACAGGCATTGTGCACCAGGCAGGTGAAATACTGGAGCCTACCTTCCTAGCATCTTTCTAAGGTCAATGGTGCTGCAGCATGTTGGCTGTGTGAAGGGCATACCAAGTGGAGCAATGATTACCAGAGTACTGTGAATAGAACTTAAATAAACATAATTGGCATTGTGGCCTGCTTCCATGGAGAGATGACATGTATGGTGTTGCAAACCTGGAACTTAGATCTATTAACTGCAGCTCAAAGAGGAACTTGTGCACCAACTAGTATTAAGTACTGTATCTATATGCCTGATGAATATGATGATATCTTTTCTATTCTAGATCATATGCAGAGGGATATTGAACATGTTATAAGTCCTGGTAAACTCAATTCATTTTCTAAGTAGTTAATGAACATGCCTATAAGACAAAGGAATGGTTCTCTTAAGTACTGTCTTTATTTTGCTTACCATATACTTGTCTTGTTGCCTATACTGCCTTTGTGAGTTTATGTCTAGGGAAGTGCCTCTCCTCATACCTCTCCTAGCTGTCCTAAGCATAACCACTGGATGGAACTGGGGTTGGCAATTTATACCAAACCCAGCAGGTCTATCACAATCTTTCCCTAGAGTTAACCACTGCATAAAAGAACCCAAGAAGAATGCTGTTTCCCATCAACTTTGGGAGGATGCAACATCTGAAGGCACCTGGCCTTTCTCACTCCCGTGGTCCAGTATGCCATGGCTGGCCCCCTTTTTGAGCCTGCTTATCAACATCCTCTTTATCCTTTTAGTGGGACCATGCACGTTTAAAATTCTAATTAAGTTTATTTCTTACAGAATCAACGCCTTATTAGTCATGTGGGGATTTCATCCATTTCCAACCAGGGTGCCAGACCTGTCTTCCCTCAACCACAACAGAAAAGCTAGAGGGTTTTACACCTTGTCAGGAAGGGCCCTCCCCTAACCAGCAGTATGTAGCTACCCCCAGCTCTTAAGAACAAGGGTGTAAACGCTCTGACAGGGGAGTTGAGGCAGGTTAGTATAGGGAAAGGAAAGGCTTGGGTCACAGCTGAAGACCCAGCAGACCACATGGCTGTGAGACCCCACCCAGAAACCTCCTGAGGGATCCCACAAGATCCTGGAATGAGAATCTCATTTGGAACAAAAATCTCACTTGGAATGAGAATCCCATTCAGGGTCAAGGGAAAGCCCTGGATATCCTCAGAAGGCCTCGCCATTGGCACCCTGAGAAATGACAAGTGGGGCAACCAATCAGAACAGCAAACAGACTTTAAAATGCCCTGACCTAGGGTTCCATGCACACAACTCACCCTGCAGTATGCCTGCAGCCCATGCCTTGGACCGTGGACTTTTCTCGTTTTCTTGTTTCTTAATAAACTCTTTACTCCCTTGCCTACCCAATGTCATGTCCTTAAATTCGTTTATGTGACATAAGCCAAGAACCTAGAAGCCCAGAAACCAGAGTCATCTGGTAACAGTACTATTAACTATAGCCATAGTTTAACTTAGGGCTCACTGTTTATGTTGTGCTGTTCTTAGGACTTTTGTTTTTTAAATTTTATTCTAGTACCATATATACAACCTAATCCAAGTTGGATTTTGACTGATGTAGTAAACCACTGAAGCAGAAGATGTCCTGCCAAAATATTCTTTAAAAGGGGAACAACATTGTAAAGAAGATACTCACAGTAATGATAGGAAGGACTGAAGAGAAGTGGAGAGTGGGTTTAGGCAGAACCAAAGGGAGAGGATATTCTTACACTAGGCATGGCCCGAGGTATAAGGAAAGGAATAAAAAGTCCCATAAATATGGGGTACCGACCAAGTGCCAGGCACTGCGCTATTTTGTTACTTGGGAACTGAAAGAACCGAAAGGATCCAATAGGTGTAAACTTATACAAGTTGTCTCATTGGAGGGTGCGGCCAGAGTTTCTAATAGCAAATAGTGTAAAAACAATTTTGCCAAAGCATAAAGGAATATGGGATATAGGAAGCTTAGTGACAGTCATTAGAAATGGCATATATAGCTGGAGCAATATACGAGGCTCATGCTGGTGTTATTTTTCAGCACTCTGGCACTAGCAGCCTAATATTTTCCATTATTACCATCAGCACCTTGATATTTGTAAAGTATTCTTGACTCTTCTTTTAAAGCCATCTCTGAATATTCTTATAGACATCTCTTTGGGCTATGAGCTCATAAATGAAATTGGATCCATGTCTGGATGAAACTGGATGGGAGACATTCAAGAAAAATCTGCCGAGGAAATGATTTGGTGATTCAACACGTGGCACTCTTTCTTCTGAACCAGTCCTGTGTCAGGTTTCCAGCCTTGGTGTCAGGGACCTTTGACAGAAGGATGGGCTTTCAACTGAGCTATAACATGGAGGTCCTAATCTGTACTGGTCAGTACAGGTCTAGCATCTCTTCACTCTTTTCAAGATCTAAACCTCAGTCACTTGCCGGAAATCCCATTTGGGTTTCTAACACCCCAAAATTCCCCAGTAATTTTACTTGAACAAGACATATTTTTCTGTCTCTTTGTCTCAAAAGCTTGCATCACTTTAGATTCCATTAAACAGGGACAGTGTTTTACCACCTAGCTGGCTGAGGCAGCAGGTAGCAAGGAAATGTGCGTTGCAGTTAGTAATTCCCTTTAGAAGCCAAGTTTATATCACACTGGCATATTTGGCAAGAATGCAAAATAAGTGTTTTTCATTCCATTCTTTCTCATTTCTACCATTGAATTGCATTTGCCCTGAAGAATTCCACAGGTAATAAATGGTTAGATGAAATGAGGTTCAGAACAACATCTTGTTTTGTTTTTGTTTTTTTCAGTTCTTCTTATTAGTCTCTGTTCCCGGATCAGGGAAATTAAGACTGAGGCATATGGCTGTGTAAACCAGCGACAATTTGCTTTTGAGAGATACCTATCTAGGAAACAGGTCCTGAATATCAATAACATTAATCTCTAAAATGCTCCTGGGGTTTTCAGAATGTGTAAACAGTTTCAACTTGTAATTTTCCCTTCATTCTCCTTTTTAAATATGTCAGGCAAATTTTATTTTACTTTATCTTTTTAAAAATTTATGTTTTATTATAGTAACATATGTATACATATATATATATATACACATAAAATTTGCCATTTTCACCATTTTTAAACGTACAATTCAATGGCAGTAATTACACTGACAATGTTGTGCTACTATCACCACCATCCATTACCAAAACTTTTCATTACCACAAATAGAAGTCTATGCTCATTAAGCAGTAACTCTCTATTCCCTCTCCCTTCCAGCCCCTCGTAACCTGTAATCTACTTTATGTCTCTATGAATTTTCTTCTTCTAGCTATTACATATAAATAGAATCATAAAATATTTGTCCTTTATTGGCTGGTTTATTAAACCTAGCATGATTTCAAGGTTAATCCAGGTTGTAGCATGGATTCTTTTTCTGGTGGAATAATATTCCATTTTATGTATGTACCACATTTTGTTTATCCTATCATGTGTGAATAGATACTTGGGTTGTTTCTACCTCTTGGTTATTGTGAATAATCTTGCCATGAAGAAGGTGTGCAAGTATCTGTTGAGTCACAGCTTTGAATTACCTAGAAGTTGGATTGCTGGATCATATGGTAGTTCCATAAACAGCTTTCTGAGGTGCTGCCAAAATGTCTTCCACAGTGGCTACATCATTTTACTTTCCCACCACCAATGGATGAGTGTTCCTATTTCTGTGCATCCTCTCCAACATTCATGATTTTCTGGTTTTTTAATAGCAGCAATTCTGATGGCTGTGAAATGCTATCTCATTGTGGTTTTGATTTACATTTCCCTGATGGGTAACAATGCTGAGTATGCTTTCCGGACATTTGTATATTTGTTCAAGTCTTTTGCCCATTTTTAAATTGGGTTGTCTTTTTGTTGTTAAGCTGAAGGATTTCTTCATATATTCTAGATATTAAACCTTTATTGGCTACATGGTTTCCAGATATTTTCTCCCATTGTGTAGGTTGTCATTTTACTTTCATGATAAAGTCCTTTGAGAGACAAAAGTTTTTCATTTTGATGAGGTCCCATTTATTACTATTTTTTTTTCTTTTGTGGCTTGTGCTGTGGGTTTAAGTCTAAGAAACCATTGTCTAACAGGGTCCTGAAGAAGCTTCCCTATGTTTTCTTCTAGGATAGTTCTAGCTCTTATATTAATATCTTTGATCCATTTCGGGTTGGTTGTTATATATGGTGTGAAATAGGGGGTTCTTCTCCTTTTCTTTTCATTCTTTATTTTTTGCAAATGGAGATTCAGTTTTTCCACCACCATTTGTTGAAGAGACTACTTTGTCCCAATTGAGTGGTCTTTGCCACCTTGTCAAAAATCAGTTGGCCATTGTGACAATTTGAAGCTAGGTAGATTGCAGAGAATCATGTCCTTAGGGTTAATCCATTCCTGTGGGTCTGGGACCCACTTGATTGGATCACTTCAGTTGCAGGACCCAGGGTGGGTCCTGGCCTTCTTGCTGGAGTCCTTTATAAATGGAGTACTGAAAGCAGAGAGACACTCAGGAAAAGCCTCAGAAACAGAAGGAGAAGCCCTGGATGCCAGAGGCTTGAATCAGTGGAGCACAGAGGCATAGAAAGAACTCCCGAGAGGCTAGGACCATGGCCTGGAGGAGAGGGGTGAGACCAATGGATCGGTAGTAAGACAAGCCATGTACCTAATGAACCACAGTTGAGCTTGGAGGGAAAGTGAGCCTGGAAGAGAAAGCAGAGACAAGCTGTCATTTTGCCTTGCCTTGTGGCAAGGAGTCCAGGATCACCAGCAGCTGACTTTTGGTGAGACAGCAACTCTGATGATGTCTAGATTTGGACATTTTCACAGCCTCAGAACTTAAGCTTTTAACCTAATAAATTCCCATTAAAAAGTCAACCCATTTCTGGTATATTGAATTAGCAGCCTTTAGCTGCTAAAATAGCCATAAATGTGAGGGTTGGTTTCTGAGCTCTCAATTAGATTCCATTTGTCTATGTGACTGTCCTTGTGCTGGTACCATGCTGTTTTGATTACTGTGGTTTTGTAATAAGTTTTAAGATTGGGAAGTATGTGTCCTCCAACTTCATTCTCATTCTTCTTCTTCAGGTGGCTTTTGCAATTCAGAATCCCTTACCCTTCCATATAAATTTGACCATTGGCTTTTCCATTTCTGCAAAGAAGGTTTTTGAAATTTTGATTGGGATTGCATTGAATCTATAAAGTCCTTTACATCCTTGGTTAGATGTATTCCTAGATATTTGATTCTCTTAGTTGCTATGTGAATGGAATTTTGTTCTTGAGTTCTTCTTCTGTTGCTCATTGCTTGTGTATAGAAACAGTACTGATTTTGTTATGCTGATCTTGTATCCTGTCACATTGCTGAATT
>JAQZBX010020458.1:0-32986 GCA_029593785.1 Cabassous unicinctus
TTTAATTTGGAAAATTCTCACTTATGAATATCATTCAATTATAAGTAAGATACAAGAATATAAAATTTAAGGGTAGCTAAATTATTTCTTCTTTTATAACCATATATTTATGTAAGCAAACCATCAAGACAAATATGTTTTTCAGAAGCTTACATACTGAAGGGGAAAACATGCACACAATATGTCTATACAAATAAGCAAATAATAAAATATTAAGTAATGCTAAAGCTTAGAAAATAAAAATCAAGGCAATGTCATATAAAGTTATGAACCTACTATGTAAATTTGGTTGTCCAGAAAAGGTCTAACTTCACTGGGATATGTGGGCAGAGATCTGAATAAACTGAAGGAGCAAGACAATAGGAAGGTTTATCGAAAAGGGATAGTAGGGTACAGAAAAAAGGACCTGAAACCATGAGGAAAAACTAGGAAGTTAGCTTCCAAAATTCAGGGAAGGATCTTGTGCTATGAATGAGGTGATTCATGGATCCAATGAATCATCATGAAAGCCTGTAAAACTGGATTTATTCAAAAGTCATTAGAAGGATTTGAGTACGGGGAGATGTCAATCTGAAAAGGATTTTAAGAGGATCTTGTATGGAAAGACTCAAAGTCACAATTTTGAAAGTTGGGATAACACAAGACATTGGTATGGTGCTTGATAGGTGAGGCAGTTGGGCTCAGTGTGTCAGTAAGGGACTATTTGAGAAAGAGGCAGATATGGAGTCGATTCTAAAGGTTCAACCAACAGGATCTGTGAAAGAATCAGATGTGAGATTTTAGAGAAAAAGACTAGTCAAAGATAATATTAAATTTGAGAAAACGTATTATTCAAATAGAGGGTGAACATTTTTGCTAAAATAAGAGGATTCCGAAAAATGAACAATGCACAAACTGTTTTGCATTATAAGAAAGATAAAAAGTTTGTACTATGATAAACATTGTAGATATATTAAATATCTTTATTAAATCTTTCTAGTAATGTTATGTTTAGCACATTAAATGCCATATAACACATATTTTATTCAATAACTTCCTGGAAACCTTAACCCTGTATATCATGCTAAACAACACTGGAACTTACTGTATTTCATTATTTGAAAGAAGTACAAAATTAATGCTATTTGTATAAATCATATATAACATGAGCACCAATTAACTTAATGGAAAATATCATATGAACAAAAAAGGATGCTCAGAAAATGTAATAGGAAAACTATGAACTTAATGATTTACAGATTCTACAATTTCTATAGAATAAGATATTAAGTAAAATGGATCTATTTTCTCAATATAAATCCATCAAGGAATTTGCATTTTATTCCTTGAACTCCACTTAACAGTAGGTAAATAGATTTAACATGTTTCTGTATGGCAAACAAAATGCAGCAAATATTTTTACTTCTCCAATCTCTATGAACATTGTGAAATTGGATTCATAGCACACTTTGTTAAAATCATTTTGTGGATATTACTGGGAATATGAAATTTTTGATTGGGAATTATAAAAAGATAATTTGTCAAACTTCCTTAAAGCATTAAGAAAATTTCAAACAAGTATTAAAGTTACATGAAATTATGATGAACTCCCAATCATCTATCATCCAGATTCCACAGTTATCAACACAAGGCAAGTATTGCTCCCAATAACACTTTCATCTCTTGAAACATTGTATATTTTGAAATAAACCTCATACATCCCATCCTGTCATCTGTGGTCCCTTCATAAAATATTTCTAACTCTTCAGATTCTATTAAGCATCATCACTAAACCATTATCAAATGTAAAAATTTAACAATAATTCTCTTATGTCTAAAAATATGCTTCTTTTAATTATATGTCAAAATAAAAATAGATATTTTTGGTGGTTAAGATCATTGTCAAGTTGTCCTGCACATGGTGTCCATTTGTTTGTTGAAGCAAGCATGGGCCTTATTGTTAATGTGAGGAAATTTCACAGATTTATATAATCAATTAGTTGATTGAACCTACACCTGATAATGTATATAGTCAACTAAGGAAACTGTCTTCAACAGTGAAAAAATTCTCACCCAACTAGTGAAGTTTAAAGGAAGAACTGATGATTTGTGCAGCCAGAGGGAAAAATTCCCACCACTTCTTAAGCCAGCACACTCTTCCTAGAAAATTCATTGAAAATATTTATTAGTGTTCCTCACTTGCATCCTTCCATAAACCATTTGGACTTGCCCATCCTCACTGTTGTGTGAGCCTATTCCTATAATAAATGTCATGTCATAAAATTTATGCCAGAATATTTACATTGCACACACACACACACACACACACACACACACACACACACACATGCATTATGTCCTGTAGACTTTGTTTCCTAGGAGGACCCTAATTAATACCGAAATATCTATGCAAAAACCAACCTGACATGCAATAAATTATAAGTCTAAATTTTTTAAAATATTATCTTATCTGTTTAGCACTAGGAAGAATATATTCAGAAAAAAATGTTGTAACCTTTCAATGTTCTATAAATATATTGCTAGGTTTATATTTTAAGTTCATCCCAGATTTCATGTCCATCTACACTGTATTATTATGCTAATTCATAAAATCTTTGCTATTATTTGTTATTTTTGCTATTTTAAAATTGCTAATTGAGAAAGTCACAGGAATGTTATTAACTCAAGAAAGTTGATATAGCATTTTCATATATTATGTTTAGCATATAAAATATTGATTTAATGCATCATATTTTGTCAGCATACTATAAGAACACTAACTTGAACATTCATCTGAAAACATTTTCTTGACTTTCCTATTAATAAAATTGATAAATAGTTTCTGAAGATAAATATTTATGTATTATCTTTGTGGTTTACTTCACAACAAAATAAGAGGGATTGAAATTATGAACAGGAATTTGTATTTGAAATGAGACAAATTTTCTGGAATATTCTAATAAAGTACTATATTCTTACTACGCAAAAAGAAACAATAACTTCAACTTAACCCAAAAAAATTATAGATGTAAGTTTATATATATCTTATAAATTCTTATATTTATATATTTGAGGATATTTTTAATATATTTATTATATATTTATATATTATATTCATATAATTTATTAATATATGCATACATTACTCCCAACATTAAGAATATATCAAAACAAATCAGGTAATGATTAATGGATATTCAAAAAGGTTATTAGAGTGTTTTATTACTTGAGTGTAAAGTTTTAAATGTATTTTTCTTTAATTTAGTTAAAATGAAAACATGTGGATATAATTTTCTTATACAATGTACAAGAATGATTTTAATTTAAAGAAAAATTGTTACGAATTCTTACAATTTTTGTTGAAAGGTGTAAATCATTTTGGGTCATATTTTATTTCTTCAAGATTTAAAGAAGGTACAATGCATTTTCATATGTGTTCACTTACAAAACCAACACATAGGATAACTTTATATGTCAATTTTTAGATATACCCACTTCTTTCCACACTTGAAAATATTGACTTTCCTAGTCAAGTCATCAGCAAATTTCTTACTTCCTTCTCAGGGGAATCCAATATTGGAAGGTAAATAGCACAATCATTAGAAACATTTTTCATATTCATTTTTTATGTAAAACTTTATTTTTGAGCATATTTTTCATTGCTAGCAAAAGAACTTTGTTCCTAAATCTGTAGATTAGAGGGTTGAGTGTAGGTGTGAATTTGGTAGAGAATAGTGCTAAGAACTTGTCCTGACTTGGGTGTGGTAGGATTTAGATTTCATATATGTGAAAATAAATGGCCCATAGTACATTATGACAACAATCACGTGGAAGGAGCAGGTAGAAAATAACTTTTCCTGTGCCTCTGATGATTTCATTTGGAGGATAATAAGAAGAACTTGGACAAAAGAAGCAGATATGATAGAGGAACGTATGACCAGGAAGATAACTACATTTACAACAAGTCCCCATTCACAGCATGATTTGTTTACACAAGACAACTTCAACATGGATGGAATTCAAAGAAAAAGTGATCAATGGCTTTTGAACCACCGAAGGGGAAATGCAGTGTATAATTTCTGTGAATTGTAGAGGTGATGATCCCAACAAGCCAGGAACCTGTGGCCATGAGAATATTGACTTATTCATTCATAATAATGGGGTAGCACTGTGGGTGACAGATGGCTACATAGCAGTCATAGGACATTTCTGCCAGGAGGAAGCACTCACCAACCAACAGGACAACGGACAGAGATAACTGGAAGCCACAATCTGCAGATGAAATAGTTTTCCTACCAGACAGAAAGTCACTGATCATTTTGGGAACAATGTTGGAAATATGTAAAATATCCATAAAAGAGACATGGTTGAGCAGGAAATACATAGGTGTGTGGAGATGCATGTTCCTGAGGATGAAGAGGATCATGACTGTATTTTCCATTATTGCCATAAAGAAAATGACAAATATAAAGGAATATAAAACCAGACTTGTTTGGGAAAAAGAACAATCCCAAGAGGATAAAATCAACGTTGAAAGTGTGATTCTCAAATCCCATTCCAAATATGCCTCTTGACCTAAAAAAAAAAAAAAAAAGGACTTGAAAGATGAATATAAAAGGAGGAATAACTACTTTTGAACCCAGACTCCTTTACATATAGCTACATAATAAATGGAAATGCATATTCCAAAATGAAGTCAAAGGAATGCCAACCAGCTTTGATGTGGGCATGTTTTATAAAATGAGCACTTATTTGTTTGATTTAAATAATGATATTTAGAATATTAAATGTGCGTTGATTCCTCTAATCTGAAACTTAATTTCATATTCTTCCCTATGACAGTTTTTCTCAAATATTACCTTCTCAAAGAAGGCTGCTGTTAAACACTTAATTTATGATGCTCTCACCCACACACTATTTCTTGATCCTCCTTACTCTACATTTTACTTTTTTGTAAATCACTTTTCACTTTCTAGTAAGAAATAATTATCTTGTGTCTTTATTTTTTATTGACTTTTTCAACAGAAATTAAACATCATGATGAGAGGTGTTGGTTTTGTTCACTGCTCCTTACTAATACCTAGAACATTTCCTGTCATGTAACAGTTGCTCAATAATATTTGTGGAATACATGAAAGGACTGTGGAACTTGAGTCTTTTCTGTGATGTATTTTCATTTAAATTAAGATGATAGAAAATGACATGTGTTATTTCTAGGAGAGCCCTGTATGAAGTTATTTATGTTTGTTTTCTAAGTTCATAAATATTAATATACATTTATGGGTTATGTATGTTTATGTATGAGTGATATATTTAATAAATGAAAAAAAATAGAGATACTTAAGTAAGTGCTTCACCCTGAGAGGTAAAAACAAGGGTGACAGATTTGGAAAAGAGTTTTGAAATGAAAAATTATAGGAAGCTAAACTAAAGGATTAGAAGACAATAGAACAGTATGAAAACAGAAAACTGAAGTGAAAAATGAATGAAGTAAGCAATACCTTTACAGTAATAATACTGAATGTTAATGAATTTATCTCCCCAATCATAAGATATAGACTGATAGACTGGATAAAATAAAATTTGAGCTATATATAAGTTGTCTACAAGATACCTCATATGTAAGTATATAACCAGGTTAAAAGTGAAAGGATTCTAAAAGGTATTCCATCAAATAGTAACCAAAAAAGATCTGGAGTAGACCAGATAAATGTAAAATGAAAATATTATAGTATATGCATTATAATAACTCAGTACAACTAGCACATTTTTCTTTTGATCAGTATTCTGTAAGTTTCTTCGTACAAAATCAACCCTTGCTTTTAATTGAGTAGAACAGGAGAAAAGATATATTTTTGGATATTTCATTTTTCTTTAGCCACTTATTATGCATGCTCTTAATTAAAATTATCCACCTGGATCAATAATGATGTAGCATGATTACTAGTGAAAAAGATTATGAGTTTTTCTGGCTCATAAAATTATGAGTTGGCATATTGTTATGATACAATGTTATATCATATTCAAAATAAGATGTGAAGAATTCCCAAAAAGGAAATTAATTATCCAGAAAGAATTATGGTCTAAATGGAAATTAAATAATTAATCCAATTTATTTCATTCTTAGAAATGATCAAGTCCAAAATTTAGAGCTGTAATATAAAAATGAAAATTATGTTATAATTAATTTCTATTATATTAGTATTATAATTTACATTTATAAATGTTTTTATTATGCTATGTATTTCTTAAAATTGATTATATTCAATCTAACCTTGCCTTACACTCTGTTTTACAATTTGTAATTTCCTTGAATCTAATTTTCTATTTATTTTTTAATTTTACAATGAAAGTCATTTTAACAGCTAAAAAAAGCCATCGATTATACACTTTGGATAGATCATATTGTGTGTAAATATATCTCAAATAAACTGCTTAATAAACAAATAAATAATTATGCAACAATAGCAGAAAAAGCATCTATGTTCTGCAGGTGAAACAAAAAGATTGAGAGCTGAGGAATTTCCTGTTTGTTTTTCTGTATCTGGTTTATTATTCTTATTGAAATAATGAAAATGCTGTAATAATGATAAAAGAATGGAATGCACAACTATGTGATTATACCAAAAACCATTGGTGTTATACCAAATACCATTTATTAATACGTATCAATAAAACTGAATTTAAAAAAAAAAGGATGAGATGGGGGTAAAATACACCAAATGCTAGATACGGACTATAGTTCATAGTAATATTAACTAATATTTAGTAATTTTTTGATGATGCTCTTTCATAGTTCGTAAGAAATGTATCACAACAATGCAAGATGTTGGTGGAGCGCTGATGTATGGGACCCCTGCATGATGTTACGTCTTCCTATCTTGTAGGTTCAAACTTTACTACACACTTATTTTTTGTGTATGATCATATATAAATGATATACTTCAGTAAAAATGTTTGAAAATAATAACTAAAGGAATATTTAATACAGCTTAGTTTGTCCTATATCATAAAATTTCAAACATTACTTAAATTTTAATTGAGAAAATGAAATCTTTATTCGGCCAAAAATCAACAATGCATGCTTAGCATTATAGCTTAGTTTTTGCCTGCTTTTTAACTTACAGAAATTAATATTTTATTAGTTCTAAGAATATGAGATTATAGTTGCTAGAATTATTGTCTATATTTCTGTGCATATTTTCATTCATAATTATTTGTGCACTTGGTATATGTAAGCTATATCCCTCAATATAAATGCACTTATATACACTTACATGCATACATACACCCACAGTTTTTAAAATATATATATATTTTAAAAGATGCTTAGATTACATAAATGTTACACAAAAATTACAAGGATTCCAATGTTCCCCACCTCCCACATCTCCCATAACATCCTACAAAACACCTTTCATTAGTGTGGCACATCACCTGCAATGGATATACACATCCTAGGGCTTTGCCATTAAGCATGGACCATAGTTCGCATAGTTCACATAGTTCACAGAGTGTAGATGACACTCTGTCCCACACAGTTCTGTGTGTTATATGCTGATGTAAAATGGCCTATATCTGTCGTTGTAATGTCACTCAGGATAATTCACAAGTCCCAAAAAAGTCCCTGTATTACAACAGTATTTCCCTTTCCTGCCCCAAAAGTGTCCAGTGGCCACTGGCTCCACCTCACTGTTGTAATTTCTTCCATTACTTGAATCACAATATATCTAAAACAGAATACCAGTGAGTCCACTCTAGTCCATAGCTCTTCACCCAATCCTGAGGAGTTTGGGATGCTGATGTCCACTCCAGCTCCAAGTGAGAGAGTGCTTATATCCCATGGGTATGATGGATGGGATTATCCTGCCTGCAGATGAAGATTCTCTCCATTCACTCTGATGGCTGTTGTCCATCATCATCTCCTCACCAGGTAACTTGGGTGAGTCCCTTGAGCTGTAGAGTAGGAGTTGCAGCTCCACCAAGATTCCAGGCAGAGCTGACACATGGGAAGGCCAAAGGCTCCAGTCTCTTTAAGTACACCTAGAAACTCCAACACCACATATAGGTTTGAATAGAAGGGACTGATGGATCATGTGCAGGGAGGACTTATTTGAGTCCAACTCTGCCATTCTCAGGAGCACAGATTCCAAAGAATAACCCACTGATAAGGCATCAATCTCTGGAGATTTCCCCCCTTATATAGGACTTGGGTGTCTCCAGAGCCCTCAGGATCCCCTCTGTGTGGGTGATATCCACTTTGGTGTTCTATGAGATCCTACTGAGTTGTGCATAAGCATGACCCCTGGGATGACCTCCCAACTCTCTTTGAAGTCTCTAAGCCACATGAACTCATTTGCCTTTTACCTTTCCCCTTTTTATTCAAGGTTTTTTACAGTCGTTTTGCCAGTTGGCCCTTGGTGTTAATCCCTTGTTGCCAGGGAGGCTCATCCCTGAGAGTCATGTCCCACGCTGGGGAGAAGGTAATGCAATCATATACTGAGTTTGGCTTAGAAAGAGGCCACATTTGAGCAACAAGGAGGCTCTCAGGTGGGAACACTTGGGCACCCCGTAACAGTAGGCTAAGTTTCAATTACAAGAGCAAAGACTCATAAGGCTAGTCATTACACTTTTATGCATTAATGCTGTAATTTTTGAAAAATAATCCTGTTTAGTGGCTTTCAATAAATTGCAAAACCTTCAAAAACTAACATCAAATATGAAATAAACATGTGCTAACTTATTAACAATTTTAAGTTTGAATGAAATCACTGTGATTTCTTTTTGTGAAACATTTTAATATTTAAAGTGGAAATCATGTCGCTGAAGAGGTGACTGTTATATTGTAACTTAATGACCCTGAGCTCAAGCTTTTTGTCCAAATGCAGAATGTCCAATTCCAGCTCCTGCTCTTTTCACTACCCCACAAAACCACAGATCACTATCTCCCCCAATTATATGACAGTCCTCAGAAAGTCACTCCCTACCCTGAAACCAGCAAACATGGTATATTTCTACCTGATAACTTTGTGCCTCTCAAATCCCTGCATAACTCTGCAAGTTAAAAATTTACTCCCCAGCTCATTCAGATTGGCTGAAGTCTGTCTTCAGTGAACTGCTATGTGGGTGGGCTGAAGTCTCTCTTCAGACCTCACCATGCTGGTAACTTAATATCCCCTGCCTGAATCTTGTTCTGTCTCCAACCTCATTGAACCAGAATCTAATATGTGATGCCAAAACCTGGGAGGCTTCATTGAGACAGATCCTCCACCTAGCCATTGCAGGTTTTCCATCCAACACTGGATGCAGATTCTTCCTTGGGTGATTCATGGAACCTCTCTGGAGGATCCTGTCCTTTTTTATCTGAGTACCACTGAAAATCCTAGTGTTAGGTCAGTGGTCTTGTCCAGCAACAGGGAACTGTGTTCATTGCCTGACTTTCTCAAATCCGGGATGCCCAATTCCATGTTTCGTCACTGGCCATTACTGGCCTTCACCTGACTTTCCCAGCTCTGGGGATGCTTGGCTCTGGGTTCAGTCACCAACTCTTTGGCCCCTAACTAGTCTGGAATTGAAAGATTCATGGACACTTGCTTCTTTCCTTCTATACCCACTTGCCAGATAGATCTCTAAACTCTCCCATGCCTCACAAAACATGGGAAACTCCTAATCACTTCCTCCAAAAGTAACCCCTTTGTGGTGTCCCCTCTGTAACCTTAAAACTCTCTACCTCTGAGGAAAAATCAAACTGAGCCAGATCGTTTTTTACTCTACCACAATTTGACCTCAATATAAATTAAGCAACAAAAGCCAGTGACCTGGACACGGCACTTTTGACATTCAAGTTCTCCAGGACCTTGAAATCTTTATCCAACTCAATGGAAAGATGTCTGAGGTTCCCTACATTTAATCTTTCCTCTTTCTCCATAATCATCCTGCCCTCTGCCAATCTTGCACTACCTACTCAATCCTTCTGCAGCCAAATATAAAAACACCTGCCTCTGACTTCAACACTTCTAATCATGCCCCTCCACCATACATCTCATCAGCACCCCTGAACTAAACCCAAAACCTTCTCTGGATCCATGCCCCCTGTGCAAGCAGGGAATCCACTGAAGGTCCATTTGTCCCCAGGCCTCTCAAAGCAAAAGGGTGTCGATTACTCAGTTGGAATCAACCCCTGGCTTCAACCTCCAAGACCTTCTAGGATTGGCAACAGATAATTGATGGTGCCCAGGAACCATGCAGACCCCACACACATCTCCAAAACAGAACCTCAGGTAAATCTGATGGTGGCAGGTAAGTCAATTTCATTTCTTATTGATATGAAAACCACCTACTCTGCAATACCCAAATTCCCCAAGCCCTTAACTCACCCCTGAATATAAATGAAATAATTTCACAATCCCACACAGCTCCTCTTTTGCTGTACTCACTGAAAACCAACCTGTTCAACCACTCACTCCCGCCTCTGCTCTCCCTTTCCCACCAAGCTGAGTCAATCCCAAAATCTGAGCCACTGAATTTTCTATCATTGCTACCCATCACAAACCAGAGACAGGTCATCTCAAATATCTTATCCACATCTCATTCAAACCCCAGTATCATGTCCCTCTTGAGACCCTGCAAAGTATCAAACCTACAATTACTCACCTCTGCTTTTACTTACTCCTCAACTTTAAGTCTGTCTCATAATAATCCAAAATACATGTACTAAATGTCTGTCTATCTGAATTGCTGAATTAGCACTTAACTGCTTTTATAATTCTCAAGTGTTCCTAATTGGCTGCTATTATTACTACTAAAAGTGTTTCCAAAAGCAAGCTTGCATAATCCAGGTGACACTGATTACAGAAAAAAATCTTAAAAGCAGTAAAATCACAGATGTGAAATAAAGGAAAGCATAAAATAGTCATATCAAAAACTAAGAATTATGAGTCAAGTTGATGAGCTTTATCTTTCTGTTAGTGTGCCTTAACTCATTTTTTCTTTATTTGTTTGTTCAGTGTACATTTTGATACCTCAGAATGGTAATATTAAATTGAGAAAAGAAAATTAATAAAAGAGCTTTATTTAAATGCCCAAAATTTAAAAAGCATTTAAATAAATATGTGTACTAATTTGAAATAAAAATAGTTATAACCAAATTAAATCATAAATCTGACAAGTTTGTTTAATTTTGAAGGAAATTTAATGTTGTAAGAGGTTGCTTTGAAATAGTTTCCAAAGTTGTATTGGTAACTTAAGTATGGAAGGTATGCAGAATGTATTTTTATTGTTAAAGAAAAAGAAAGTATTTTTTCCTAAGGTAAAAATGGAAAAAATAAAATATGGGACAACAGCTGAATGAATACAGAAAGTGCTTAGGATGCGTGGAAAAGGAATTTTTGTGGTTAAAGTTGAGTAATATTTGAGGAATCTACCAAAAAATATACTGATGCAAAGATAAAATTGTTTTCTTTTCAAAGCTCCATAAATCATTGGTCTGTTTTAGTCAGTGTACGAAAAAAGTCTGTTTTATTGAAATAGCTTCTTGTTCTTTAACTTTATAATTTCCTTGGTTCTTAAAAAAAGAAAACAACTATTATCATTTTTGAAAGATCATAATATTCAAGCCTGACAACTTTTAACATTTTGCTTTCTCAAAATCAAATCCTGAATAGTGTCTTTTTATTTCAAAGTATTAAAAAAGACTTATTCTTTCACCTTGGAAAAATAAATAGTATATGCCAAGGATACAATGTCTCCACCTGGAAATCAAAAGGCAGATGCTTTAGCTAATACTCATCTGATTCACCTTGAAGGCTCCTGTGGGTTAATATATAACACTAAGCCTATCATAAAGTAACACCACTGCGGTTACAACAACCCAAAATATTGTAGGTTTATATAAATATTAATATCCAATTATGTCACTATCACTTTGTTTTAACACTTGCTAAAGCTTTCTTTAGTATCTCCGTAGGCAAATCAATCCACCTATAATTCACCTTCATGTGAAAAGGCCAGTGGTAGATTTTGCAGTGTTTTTCCACGGCTGTGTGCATAGCCCAATCATCTATCCAGGCCTGTTGACAAAAAATCTGGCTGTGTGAAAAACCTCTAAATAGAACCCTATTTCATTACATTAAGAATATTATGCTAACCAATTTCCTTTAAACAGAATTAAATGAAACACCAGACACAATGGTATCTCATCTTAAAACCATGAAATAAGCAAACAATTAGAATAAACAGCAACATCCTTGCTACTCTGTCAAACTTCTAAGTGCTGTTAAAGTGTAATGTTTTCCCACATCACAAACTCCAAACCAATTAATAATCTATCTGTAGTTTTTGGGCTATTGAAAGCTGATCATCCCTTATTTAACTCAAATGTCAAAATCATTGTATGTGTTAATCAGAAAAGGATGTGCATGGAAATAAGAAACACACCCAGCAGGCTACTTTTAAAACAATAACACAGGCTCAAACAATAAGGGAGATAAACCTTAACGTACCCTGTATATTAGATGTAGCCAGCACCAACATTAGCTTTGAATAAAGCTTGTAGCAGAGGCAACATTCTAAACGAGTATGATTTGAGTTTTAATCACAACTGTACAAGGCACCAAATTATAATATAGTCCCCTAACATAAAAGCATCTGTATGCAGCATACCATGCCCTTTTGCAAATAAAAGACTTACCCATTAGTGTCTGGTCACTCTGAAAACTGCCTTCCCTATCTAGGTGTAGGTGTAGGTTGCAGATGATAGAAGACAGAAATAATGAACTGTTGTAAACCACCCTCTGTGAAGAAGAAATCTGGGGAAAGACATCTGACTTGACTGCCAGCAGCAACAGGTAACTGTCTATCATAAACCTGCCCACTCCTCTAACCTGCCTCTGAATTGTTAAAGCAGATGCTCTCATGAAGATCCAGAACCATACCATTGAAACCCAAAAAGCAGCAGAGTGGTTCCACAGGATAAACATACATCATGGCTACTGAACTCTTTAGCAGCACTTCCAGCTGCCTACTGCTCACCAACAGTTCATGGATATCATCCACAAATATTCATTGTACTCACTCCAACAACTGTACATCAGTCACTTCCACTCTTGGAAGGGGCAAGGTATGCCTTCACTAAGGCAAAAACTTCAGTGGAACACTTGGAATCAGACAGCTACTATTTGCTGCCTAAAAAATGTAAGTGTCCTATGTAAAATGCCAGCTCAGATTATCAGTTACCAAGAAATTTTATTTACCAGTCACCTCATGAAGTCTTAAACATTGAATCAGGATATTAATTGGACTTTTTATAAGGAAAATGAGTGACATTGTAATGAAACAGATAAAAGGTGATAAAGAAATTTTACAACAATAAACTAAATTTAAAATTAGCACTCTTTTTAAAGTGCTTACAGAAAAACCAATGCAGGCACTGAAATTATAAGTTAAAGGGCCAGGCTTACAGCTGAAATTTTTAAAAAATAAACATAATAATTTGTTGCTTATGCCTCAAATTATAAACACTGGGGAAAAAATAAAATCATTTTAACTGTAGGCATATGCAGCCCTACTGGTTGGGAATCTTAAGTCCATGAAAAATAAAAATCTCTCAAAAACATTGTTATGAAACCACAGTTAATAATGTAAAATCTCCTATTCCTGCTAAAAGTCTATATGTGTCTATGACAACTCTTTTTATGACCAAACTATTTTTAATGTCACTGAAAAATCTCACAGAAAATTTATAAACAAATAGAAAAAATATATTGTATTTAAAACCTCCTCATAAATCCCCCCTACCTGGCACTTTTTTTATATATTAAAGAAAAATTGCTTATATACTGTTAAACCCAACAAATTATGTAATTTCACTCTCAACCATTAATGTTCAAAGTTGAATATATGTTACCAGCTCTATCTTATCCCTCCCAACCCATCTCATATAAATCTTATTAGTTCTTCTCCTCAAGGCAATTAATCTTCTCCTGGAGGCATAGCCCACAACACAGCCAGGATCTCATGGTTAATTAACATTCTCACCCCACTAATATCTTCTTTTAATATCAGCAGGACCATACATTTTACCAACTGTAATACAATTCTTCCAATCAACAGTATGGAACATCACCCAGGGTCATGTGG
Source organism: Cabassous unicinctus (assembly GCA_029593785.1). NCBI lineage: Eukaryota > Metazoa > Chordata > Mammalia > Cingulata > Chlamyphoridae > Cabassous > Cabassous unicinctus. The sequence continues at coordinate 14,116 of JAQZBX010020458.1, forward strand.
AAAACCTCCTCCTAATGCATGAAATTCGATACCAGCCACTAACACAAAGGTCCAAAGAAAAAAACAACAATACCTAACACTGACACTTGACAGCAGAAAACAGGCACACTATGTCTCTGGAACACACCCCAATCCTCCCTGTTTTTTTTCTTATCAACCATCAGTTAAGAATGTTATATTGGACTTTACTGACCCTGAGCTCAAATGCTGGTCTAAATGTAGAATGCTCCTTTCTGGCCACTGCTCTTTTCAAATTCTCACTGAACCACCAAACATTCTTTACCCCCAGTGATAAGGCAGTCCTCAGAAAGTCACTCCCTACCCTGAGAACAGTAAGCATAGTACTTTTCCACCACATATTTTTGTGCATATCTTAATCCCCATTCAACTTCACCAGTTCAAAAGGTACTACCCAGATCAGGCAGATGTGCTTAAGTCTCGCTTCAAACCCCAACTATGAAGGGGGACTGAAATCTCTCTTCAATCCCTACAATGTGGGCTGGCTGACCCCTACCATGAGGCTGGGTGAATTTTCACCTGACATCTCTGCCATGCCAGCATTCTAATAAACTCCTGCCTGAAACTTGGTTTGTCTCTGAGCCACATTTATCCAGAATCTAACAGTGACATAAAATACCATGTGGAATGTGAACACTTCTTTTCTATGATTTTATATATTTTTTTGAACAATAGCACATGAGTCAGGTTTGCAAGTATATATCTGTGTAACTAGGCCCTGACTATTTTGACTGGTTGACCCAAAAGCTCAGTAAAATTTGATGTTCAAATAAGGGCTATGTTATTTCTCATGACCTGGTTGATCATAGTAAGTTTCCAAGAACAATGAATATTACTGACAACTCAATATCAGGTTAACCATTAACATGACTTTCCAAAGTTGTTAATTTTTTCCCACTCACCAGAATCATATTCACTTTCTGACTCTGCTTTTTTCATTAACAATTTCCTTTATTAGAATCATTCTTATTCCATAGTTAAGACTGCATGGTTAATGAAAAGAAGCAGGCAAAACACCTCTTTACTCTGAACCTATTGCACAGCAGAATCCCAGGCTCATTTTATCATTTAAATGCTTGTTAAAAGAATGATATTCTCATTTTTCTATATCCTCTAATATAAAAAGATTCAGTGATGCAGCTGTCCTTCCACTGCATATCTTATTTTTGTTTTTACACAATTAGAGTTTTCATGTTGTCTATACAATAATGACTACATTCTTTCCTCAGAAATTGGAAGAAGCCTATTGTTTATTCCTTAACGCCATCATCACATGTCTACTACTCTATCACCTTCTCCCTAATACCACGATGGCACTTGTAGTTTCTCCAATACTTTTTATAACTCTTTTCCTAATTAGTCTAACAGAAATTTGAAATACTTTCCAAGGATGTGGGAATGATATTTAAAATCACAGCTACTATGCCATGTAGAAACTTTTGAGCTTGATAGAAAACTATACGTGAACTCCAAGAGGAATGCTCTAGTTTTGAGCTTATTGATATTAAATCAGAAAAGATACAAAGCGTGATTTATTTATTGAGTACCTTCCTCCACACAGATATAAATTGTGTGGTTCTAAAGTCTTTTTTTTTACCGACTAATTCCAAAATTCCTTGTGTAATTTTTCTAAATGTTGCAGAAGAGATGCAACATGCAGTTTATACTAATCTACCTTTTATAAACTTGGAGGCTAATCATAGAATATGCTTTATATATGATTATATTTCTTATGTGTTTCAAAGTATATAACTCTAAGGTTTGTAGAAAAATCTTAACTTATATTTTAAGAGTCTGTGTTTCTCTCTGTATACATAAAGCATTTACAAATAGGAAGAAGCAGTAAGTGAGTTCATTTCTGTCCAAAAGTTAACCAAGGTGCATTATTTGGCATATTAACTTTTTAAGCTTAAAATAGACAACTTGGAATGTTTTAAGGCAACATAGAATGGAGATACAAAGAAAGAAATATAAAATATCATTTCCATGAAACATGTAGCTTATTTTATACTAATAAAATACAAAGAAAATAATAGACAATATTCATATTTTACAGATATATCACATTTCCTTCAAATAATAACCTCATCTAATAAAAATCATCCTTGTATCACATTGGTCACCATGTCAAAAAAGTCTTCTTTCACAAACACAATATTTGGCTCCTTAAGTTAATTTAATCAATGAATTAGTCATTTTGACAAGGAGCCAAATTACTCATTTTTTGGAAGTACTACTTAAGATTTAATGTGTATATTAATATTAGCTAATCAGATTGTTCTTAGCTGGTTACTGTCAAAATTGGAAGTTGAATTACTGAAGCTTTGAAATCATCTTCCAGAGATAGACAAAGATGTGTTCTAATCTTTCCCATCCAGGAAAGTGTAAACATATCATACATCTACTCATTTCCACTAAATCAAGAAATACTTATTTTGTATTTATAAAGATTTTCAAAAGTACTTCACATGTCCATTTGTTTTGAAAGAATAAGAATCAAAACATGAACTTAATTTTTTTTTACTTTATTATGTTTGTCATTTTTGGATAAAACATTCAGAATATTTCCTTAAAATTGTATTTAATTGGAGGCCTATGATTCTGTATATTGTAATTATTAAACACACACTAATGTCAAAGTGCTACCAATTTGCAAATTAATTCTTTTGGAAATTAATTTTAATATGCATGCATCTTTTATGCTATATATGAATGTTACACTTTTTTTTAACTCTTCCATAAACAAATAATGCCAATGAACTGCTTGAAATAATAACTATAAGCTTATTATAAAAACTTCAATATCAGGCTTGCTGTTAATAACCAAGTGATTCAATATAAATGGCTTTTATAGTAATTCATTCAACTAGAATGAAAATTCTTTGGAGACCTAGTAGTCCAAAAATTAATTAACCTAAATGAAAAGAATAAAATCATTAATTTATTTGAATATTTGTATAAGTGTTACTGATACAATAGTTGTAAAATAGATATTACTTATCCTAGAATTCAGTATTCTATTGGCTTAAAAATGATATTTTAGGATAGTAATAAAGTAGAAAACAGTAACAATCAGTTCATCCCACAGGACAACTAATAATCAGCTAAGATCTGTCCAGATCAAATGTTTGAGGACTGGACACAGTGTACCATCTAAGCCAGAACAGGAAGTGAAGAATGACCATGTGGAGGTTAGAACATTACTCCATTTGCAGAGTCAATTGCCCATCCCAACTGATGATGTGGGTAACCCCCGACCCACCGCCCTGCTGGAAGCAGAAACTCTTTTTCCCAAAAGCAGGGGAGATGAAGTGGCCTAGCACCAACTAAAGTTGGTGATTGGAAAATTCTGCTACCTGGATTCCAATCTTGAAAACAGCTGAAGTTTAAACTTGCCCAAGCGACAAAGAAGAAAGAGAATTTGTTTGGTATTGAGCCCTGACAGAAGAGGAAACTGTGTTGACTGAAAAACAAACTATTCTCTCAAATGCTAAGTATCGGATTCAGGACACTCAGTTTGGAAATCTACTGTTTAACCCCTCACCACCAGAAGTATTAGAAATTTGGTGCAGTTTGACCACTTTCTCAGGGCAAATCCAGCAGATCCAGGTGGGCCCCCAATAAGCCCGTAAGAAAAGTAAATGCACACTCTCTTGAGGGCAGTGAGGGAAAATTCACTCTCCACACCTTGAAGGGCTTCTAAACACCTGGCTCCCCTGGATGGAGAGAAAGTGCACCCTGTCTTGTGAGCAGGGCAGGCAGATTAACCCTGCCCACCTAGTACAATTGCTGCACTCTCCTCTCAAATATGCTAGAAGAAAGACAGGGACAAAGAGCCATCTGATCATTTTCCCTCAAGACAGAGGATGCAGAGTATCCTGCCCATCAGGGTGTGTGGGTCCAGCAGAGGGAGTGGCAGTTGATTAGAGAACTCAGAACTCAGGGGCTGAGAGCAGTGCAAGAGTTTCATCCACAAGTTAGTTGTCAATCTCAGCCTCAACCATGCCCCATCATGAGAAAAGTTACCTGATAAAAGCACAGAATGATATTAGGGCAACAGGGAACAACTGGATAAAGATTGATACCTGCTGGGTATTTAAATTCAATTAAAAAGACACTGGTTGAACACAAAGGAGAGTTTGAAAGTTTACAAAGAAAAGTAAGAGCCCTTACTTTTCTTTAATACAACACTCTCATCTTTGGATTGAACAACTGGAAATTTAATCAATAAGAAATCAGAACTTGAATAATAATATACATGATCTATACCTCATAGACATATTTAGAACATTGCATCCCCAAATAGCAGGATGTAAATTTTCCCAAGTGCTCATGGATTTCTCTCCAACAGAGACTATATGTTAAGTCACAAATGGAAGAGATTGAAAATACAATGGAGACATATAATAGCAGATTGAAATTGGATGAGGATGGAATAAGAGACTAGGAGAACAGAACAACTGAATTTGAAAAGACAGGACAACAGAAAGGAAAAAGAATAGAAAAATGGAAATGGTCTCAAGGATTTGAAGGACAATGTGAAACACACAAATACATGAGTTATAGGTTTCCCAGAAGAAGAAGAGAATGAAAAAGGTAAGAAAATTATTTTTGTGGAAATATTAAAAAAAAATTCCCAAACCATAACAAAGACATAAATAAAAAGGAATAAGACATAAATAAAAATAAGACATAATAAAAAGACATAAGTAAGAAGGAAATGCACTACAAACAGAATATATATTATTATGAGACAACATCCATTCAGAATGTCAAATGCCAGATAAACAAGAATTCTGAAAGCAACAAGTAAAAGACATTTCCTCAAATACTAGTATGTGAAGCCATGGAGGTGAGAAGGCACTGGAATTATATATTAAAGGTTCTGAAATAGAAAAACTTCTAGCCACAAAGTCTTTATCAAGCAAAACTCTCTTTCAAATCTTAGGATGAGTTTGAAGTCTTCACAGATAAACAAAAACTAAAAGAGTATATCACCAAGAGACTGGATTTGCCAGGGGTAGTAAAGGGAGTGCTGTATCCTGAAAGAAAAGAGGAGACAGGCCAGGAGAAAAGGGTACAACTTGAGAGTATTAGATTACTATAATTATATTATTATACTAATAATATGGAGAATGATAGTAAAGGTAATAAAAAGGACAAAAAGTCAGATAATAATAAAATTGGTCAATGGAAACCCAAAAGATATAATGCATGAATTAAGAAATGCCTTTACAGTAATACTGTTGAATGATAATGGATTGGAAACCCCAATCAAAAGACAGAGTGCCTGAATGGATTTTAAAAAACAACAACAAACAAACAGCCATCCATATGCTGTCTACAAGGAATTTACCATACATGTAATGACACAAGTATACTGAAAGTAAAAGGGTAGAAAAAGATATTCTACTCAAATAGTAAAAGAGATGGCCATGAGGTAACTTTTGTAAATCTACAAGGGTCTAGGGGAAGTCCTGGATAACTCCTAACAAAGTCCTCCTCATTAGTCCCCTGAGAGCAACAGGTTGTTCACCAATGAGAACAACAAGTAGCTGGGGTCCATCCCCAACATTAGGAAAGGAGAGGAGGAGAGGTCTTAAAAAGGCCTACCATAGGGCTCTATGCACGTGACTCACAATGTAGCCTACCAATATATGGGGTGTGCACTTATCTCTTTTCTCATGTCTTTATAAACTCTTTACAACCTTTCTAAACCCCCAAAAAAGATATTCCATGCAAACAATAATTTTAAAAGGGCTGGACAAAATATTGGACAAAATAGATTTCAAATACAAACTTGATATAAGAGATGAAAAGGGACATTATATATTAATAACAGGAAATTGCATCAAGAAAAATAACGGTAATAAATATATACGCAGATAACAAGGTTATCCCAAAATACATGAAACACACATTTGAAAAATGGAAGAGAGAAATAGATGTCTCTAAAATAATAGTTAGAGAATTCAATACAAACTCTCATCTTTGGATAGAACAAATGGACAAAAGATCAGTAAGGAACAGAAATTGAATAATATGATAAATGAAATAGACCTCAAAGATATATATAAAAGATTGCATCCTAATACAGCTGAAAGTACATTTTTCTCAAGTGCTCATGGATCTTTCTCCAAGAAAGAACATATATCGGATCACAAAATAAGCCTCAAAAAATATAAGATTCAATTTATACAAAGCACTAACACTGATCATAATGGAATGAAGCTGTAAATCAACAGCAGGTGGAGAAAGGGAAAACTCACAAATACATGAAAGTTAAATAACACACTCTTAAACAATCAGTGGGTCAAAGAGAAATCACAAGATAAATCATTCATTATCTCAAGATTAATGACAATGAGACACAGCATATCAAAACTTATGGGATGAAGCAAAAGCAGTGCTGAGAGGAAAATTTATATCTGTCAATATTACATTAGAAGAATAAAGAGCTAAATCAAAGACCTAACTAATTACCTGAAAGATTTAGAAAAAAAATGCAACATAACCCTGAAGTAAGCAGGAGGAAAGAAATAGGAAGTATTAGAGCAGAAATTAATGAAATTGAGAAAAAAAAAAGAACAGTAAAACGAATCAACAACAAAAAATAAGTTGTTTCATTGAAAAGATAAAAAAAAATCAACAATCACTCAGCTAGACTGGCAAAGAAAATAGATAGAAAATACAAATGAATAAAATCAACGATGATTGGGGGTCATTACTATGACCACAGAGAAATAAAAGTGACCATAAGAGGATACTATGAACAACTGTAAGTCAAAAAACTAGACAATGAAAATGAAATGGACAAATTCCTAGAAAAAACTGAACAACCTACAATGACCTTAGAAGTAGTAAAAGACCTAAAAAAAACTAATAAAAAATGAGTTTGAAATATATATCAAAATCCTCCCAAACATGAAAAGCCCAAGAACAGATGGCTTAACAGGTGACCTCTATCAACCATTCAAAGAAGAATTAATACCAATATTGATGAAAATCTTCCAAAAATCAAACAGGAAGGGCTGCTACCAAACTCATTCTATGAAGTGCAAATCATTCCAAATATACATCAAGATAAAGATAGGATGAAAAAAGAAAATTACAGACAAATTTCTCTAATGAAAAAGGATGCAAAATCCTCAAAAGAAAAATTGGTAATTGAATCCAACAGCACTTTAAAAGAATTATACAACATGATAGACTGGGTTTAATCTCAGGTATTCAATGGTGGTTGAATTCAAGAAAATCAATGTAATATATCACAGTACTAAACTGAAGAAGAAAAATCACGTGATCAACTCAAGAAACTATTTGCCAAAAACCCGACATTTTTTCTTGATAAAAACTCAATGAAAGATGGAAATAAAGGAAATTTTTCAACATAATGAAGTGCATATGTGATAAACCCAAATCTTTCATTGTTCTCAATGGAGAAAGACTGCAAACATTTCCGCTGATAGCAGAAACTGAAAAAAGTTAGCCCACTATCACCATCGTTATTCACTATTGAGCTAGAATTTCTAACGAGAAAAATTAGGTAATAAAGAAATAAAAGACGTCTAAATAGGAAAGTGAGAAGTAAAAGTTTCACTATTTGCTGAATACAATATCCTATACTTAGAAATTCCTGTAAATTCCATAGAAAACTACTAGAAATAATAGATGATTTCAGCAAATTGGCAGAATACAACAGTAATATGCAAAAATCAGTAACGTATTGGTACAGCAATAGTGAGCAATCTACATAGGAAGTCAGGGAAAATACCCATTTATTAAAACACTAAATGATTCAAATATTTAAGAATAAACATACCCAAGAACATAAAGGACTTGTATTTAGAAAACTAAAAAAACACTGCTAAGAAAACCAAAGGAGACCTAACTAAATGGAAGGACATTCCATGTTGATGTATTAGAAGAATAAATATTGTTAAGATATCAATACTACACCAATTTATCTCCAGATTCTACCCAATTCCAATAAAAGTTCCAACAGCCATTTTTCACAGAATCTGAAAGGCCAATTATCAAGTGTATTTGGAAAGGTAATATGTCCTGAATACTTAAAAATATCTTTACAAAAAAACATGCAGGACCCCAGTTTCTGAGTTTAAAGTCCATTACTTAGCTATAGTCATAAAAACAGGGTGATACTGGCATAAAGATATATTTACCAATGGAATAGAATTGAGAGTTCAGGAATAGATCTTTGAATTTATGATAATGTGATTTTGACAAGGCTGACAAGCCCACTCACCTGGGCCAGAACAACCTATTCAACAAATAGTGCAGGTTCCACTGGATATCCATGTCCAAAAGAAAGAAGGAGGACCCCTATCTCACTCCTTACACAAAAAGTAATGCAAAATGGATGAAAGACCTAAATATAAAAGCTACAACTATGAAATCATAAAACACTTATTTTTCATTGATGCTCATGCATGAAAGTTGAGCTTCAATAAAACAATTTTTAAAAGTATAAAATCATATTACAGAAATAGAAATATAACCAATGTATTTTCTTTTGTTTTAATATAGGTCTATATAACTTAATACAAATACAGTCCTGGAACATATTTAATTTTCTTTCAGTATCATCTCAATAAAAATTTTCCATCAGACATGAAATTATATCTCAAATGATTATCTATTAAATGGGGAAGATAGATATTCTTCCAAGGATTGGGTTTAAAAATTAAATGAGATGCATTCAGGAAATTTTTGTTTGCATATAATTAGCATTTAATTGAATTTACACTGTGGCATATTAAATTAAAACTGCATTTTAAAAAATAAGCAGCATTAAGTAATACACAATACACCCTCTTTTTTTTTCTCTTTTTAACTTTTTTTTTTTAATATATATTTTAAAAGATACTTAGATTACATAAATGTACACAAAAATTACAGGGATTTCCATGTTCCCCACCTCCCACATCTCCCATAACATCCCACAAAAACATCTTTCATTAGTGTGGCACTTCACCTGCAATGAATATACACATTCTGGGGCTTTGCCACTAAGCATGGGCCATAGTTCACATTGTAGACCGCACTCTCTCCCACACAGCTCTGCATGTTATATGCTGATGTAAAATGGCCTATATCTGTTGTTGTAATGTCACTCAGGATAATTCCCAATTCCTGAAAAAGCACCTGTATAACAACTGCTTTTCCCTTCCCTGCCCCAAAGTCATCCAGTGGGCACTGGCTCCCCCTCACTCTTGTAATTTCTTCCATTGCTTGAATCACATTATGTCTACAACAGAATACCATTAAGTTCACTGTAGTCCATAGCTCTTCCCCCAATCCTGAGGAGTTTGGGATGGTGATGTCCACTCCACCTCTAAGTGCTAGGGGGCTTATATCCCATGGATACGGTGGATGGGATTATCCTGCCTGTGGCTGCAGGCTCTCTCCATTTCCTGGGATGGCCATAGTCCATCATCATCTCCTCACCAGGACAATACACGCTCTTACACACACATGCACACAAAAAATATAAAACAGATTCTGGAATATATTCAATATTCAATAACAAAAATTATTCTTTATATAATCACTAAACTATTATTTCTATTATTACAGTATTATTATTATACTTATATTTATTCAAGTTTTTAGTTTCACTATTTTATACCAGAGTTTGGGAGAATTGATAGAGCCAGGGAGAGAAAGAGAAACATAGAGATATAGAGAGAAAGAAAAAATTAGAGCAAGTTCCAGGATAAAATAAATCATGAAAATAATGCAATGTTCAATTCAATGAGATGAATCAAAAATATATTTTTACTCCCTGCCTTGTAAATTGGTCCAAAAAGTTGCCTGGAAGAGAAAGGAACACAGGTCATTGAATGAGAATGTTAGGTTTGTCTTCCTTGCACATACACTCATTCTGTGTGAGAGAGATCCACTGGATACAGCATGTTGGAAGGAAAAGGGCAAATCATTCGATGTTTTATGTTCCATATTCTGAGATCAAGCTGTTTGACTGCTTATGATTTAATATATTCTATTCATTTGACATTTCAATTAACTATGTTTTTTCATTTTCACTTCTAAGGACACTGCATGTTACCCTACAGAATTATTGTAGGGTGAGCATATTTCTGCCCATTGATGCTGCCACTCCAATTAAGAAGAATTCTTCAATATGTTTGCCATAGTGGCATCAAACTCATTATTTCCAATTCTTAACTGCCCAAATGTGTTTGCAATCACAATAAATAGAAAAATCTTCTAAAATGGCTTATTCCAAAAATCAATGAGTCATCCTTGACTTCTATTTCAATCTCTTTGATGTACAAATTATTCTCTCGTCTCTAATCTGTCCACATAAATGCCTCTCATGCGTTATTCAATCTCATCTACTATGGACCACATGTGGCCCTTGTGCTCTAAAGTATCCATTATTCTCTTCTCTCTGAAATAAACACAACCTGGACAGACTCAGTGCCACTCACATAATATCAAACATTTTCCTTATAGCTATGGAGTATGGCTCATTCACTACATTCTGACACAAGCGTTAGAAAAGTGCTGGAGATTGGAAACACACACACTTTTTACTTCCTTTATCCTACTACTTAGCATGTGGACTGGGTATGTGGCCTAGCAGTTGTCCAGGAACCGTTACAAGTGTGTAACCATGTAAACTCTGTTGTCATCAGTTAGTCCATTTCCCTTAGGAAGAATCTATGTCCTTGTAGATCATAACTGTTGTCTACAATGGTTTAATTATAAATGTGATCTTATTTTGCTTTCATTCCTTTACTTGTTATCTTATGTTAATTGAATTATTTAAGACTCCATAATAACCTAAATGCATATGTATTGCCCAAAGGATATCCTCAGTTTTTAATGGTTTGCCTGTTTAACTCACCTACTTATTATCTTATGTGGATTGAACTATTTACAACTCTACTGTAACCTATAACCATATATACTTCTCCTGCTGGTTTTGTCATTTCTTAATGTTTTGTTTAGATTAGTCTCCCTACTTGTTATTTTATGTTAATTCAGTGATGTACAACCCTTTTGTAACCTGTAACATGATATGCACCACAGTTGTCTTTTGTCAATCCTCCAAAGCTCCCTAGTTCCTTAAATTACACACTTCCAATAGAACAAATCAATGAATATCTCCAAACCTACCAAATTCCCTATGTCCACCTCCTTTTATTTGAATTTCATCAAACCTCAGAGTTTCTTCAAGTTGGGAAGACAGATCTGAGGCTTGGCTTTGCTTCTTGCCTTCTTACACAGCACTATGCAAAATATCTCTTTCACACTTTGAAACACTTGTGTCACGAGAAGAGTTTTATTTTACACATTGCAAAGTGAACTTGGTTAGGCCACAAGGAGACCAAGTGTTAGGCATGCAGGAGTATAAAAATAATAGCCACTAGGCTATTACTTATTGTTTAAGATTCACTAGACCACACCACTCTTCCAAAATCCAGAATTTTTCAATTAGCATGTAAATATAGGTTTCTATAGTGGTCTAGCCCCCTTATATGTTCCTTTACTCTTGGCAGAAATTAAATCTCTCTTATAGTGCACACACTGAGTAACTGACAATGATGAATTTTCTTTTTAAGATAATTCACTGCCTTGGTGGTGGAAATTAAAAGCAAGTATTGAGATGATAAGAAGTTAGGAGGAAAAATCTGCTCCATTTCAGTTAAGAAGATATTTCCTTAATTTGATATCTGCTGTACCACACCAGACAAAACTATGTGGCAACTGAGACAATGGTGTTAGATACAAGATTGAAAAAGTTCAAAATATCAGGAATGGTTTTGCCACCTTCAGCAATGACCAGTTAACAGAAAAGATGATATATATATATATTTATTGATGAAATTTTTTTCTTCTTGGAGCATAAAATAAAATCAACTGATCTCTATAATTAGCAAAGCCATAGAGTTGACAACAACAACTCTTGTGCTCTTAACAACAAAAACAGAAAACCAGTAGATGATGTAAAATGTGGAATGCCAACTTTACAAGGAGATGAATCTTTGGTTGAAAACTTTTCAAGCACCTTCCCTTAAGAGATCAAGCAAGAGAATAAGGCTCATTTACTTTTCACAAAGAAACAATTTAAAGTTCTTTCAACTCAAGGCAATTGTTTTACATTTTCTCCCCAAAGTCACATTACATAATGGGAAAATTCAAGTGACATTTGTATTGAAAACTCTACTTTCACAGGTTTTTTTTTTGGGGGGGGTGCAGGGAGTAAGGTCATTTGCTAATTTAAGTGTCTAGAATTTTTGAAGGATGAGTATTGCCAAATATAACATAAACCTGGCCAATACCAGTCTGTGGATTTTAAAATTTTAAATAATTCTTCTAGACCACTGAATCTTCTTTCGTGGGAATTAGGCTACACATTCAGTGCATCACTGAAAAATCTCCAAACTGTCCTACAATTCAGGCATGTAAGCAGCATTATAAGCAGACAAATAAATTCAGAAATGGTGATACCAATATCAAAAGAGCACATGGACATAGAAAGATCCATCAAAGGTAAAACAAAGGTTTGACACTAAGTCCTTCACACAACTCCACTGAGAAGATCACATTCTTGTTATGCCTCAAAGGTCTTTGGAATATTGTTTTTGTTGTGGCTGTTAGGAGTTAGCTGGAGGTTCTATCCAGGACATCTTAAATAGGACGCAGGTGCTCAACCACTGAGCTATAGCCACTCTCCAAAGAGAGCTGGTTTTTTAATCTGTTTTTTTTTTTTTTTAAGGCGGTACTAAGGATTGAACCCAGGACTATGTAAATGGGAAGCTGGTGCTTAACCACTTGAGCTACATTTGCTTATCTAAATAATTCTTTTCTAATGTAGCAAATTTCAAATGTATGTTTGAAATGTTATGTTTGCTGGGAAGAGGTTATCCCAGCAGCTGACAATATCAGGAGAGTTTGATGATAAACCTATCACAACTAACGATGCACAGAGTAAGTTTACACAGACAATGCCAGGTGGACATTGCTTTGTAAAGAGAAAAAGAGCTTCCTTCATACTTGCTCAATGTTTCAATGGCAGGCACTCTGGGTGAGGAACAAGGTTTCAAAATATTAAAATGAGCTTTTCTAATTCAAATTATTCATCCTGCGATGGCCCAGTCCTGCTGAATTTAAAAGGCTTTGCACTGACTTTCTCTCTCCTGCACTGTTAACCTCTCTATTAGATTCTGCCACCTTTCCTATAACAAGCCTCCCTTGAGCTCTGTTCCTTTCAGAATACTTATAGGTCCCTTCACCCTAACACCAAACTCCTCCACCAATTCCCAAACCTGCACCATCTGCACTTTCCAGTATGTTTTCTCCAAAATGCTAAGCACTCATTTTTCAAAGATAGAAACTCATCATGCTGCAATATTTAAATGCTCCAGAAATCCCTGCTTCTAAGTTCTTAAAAATAAATACATTTTTTACTTGTTCCACTTTATTTTTCTTGGAACACTGTTCTGAGTATGCAAGATGGTTGCTGAATTACAATTCCTAGGTTTATAAACAAATTTAACAAAATCTGCTTACATTTACTTTTCATGTTTCAGTGAAAATGAACTAGTCACATGTACAGAAATTTTTATTATTTGTTATTTTGCCTTAATTCCTCATCTTTCTTTCCTATCTTGTCTAAAGGTTTAAACTTTTTTCATTTCTCAATATTCATCTATGAGTTCCTTCCTCCATGCAACCGTACTTACCAAATTTAGAACACAGAACTCTCTCAGAACATGGTATCTCTGTCAAGGCATCATGTTTACTCTTGCATTTTATCCATTTATGTTTCACTGTTTTCCTACCACTCCTGGTAAAGAATTTCACTTTAGAGTATACCCTAGTCCAACCATTACTTGACCTAAGCATTCTTTCATGACCTTGCCACTACATTCTTTTTTAAAACTTCACCTCTCACCACGGTTGTGATGAACACTTTCACTCTGCCAAGGACTATCTTGCTAATTCCTCTCATATTTAACACAGTAGGCTCACTGTCACCTCAAAATCCTCAAGCAAAACCTTGGTCCTACATAGTGACTGGACTTTTGACAAAATTCCTATGCTTCAAATTCACTTCCTTCAAATAAACTTGGGACTGTTTGATGATGCCACATCAGGCAATTGCTTCAATTTAGTTGACAGTTTTTAGAGAGAAGGGGTAGAAATTGTTGAAAGCTTCAAAGAGAGTGATTAGCTACATACCTTTAAGTCCTGTTTGGTGTGACCTGTGGAAGAGAAAAACACTTCCATTTGACAGTGCAGAAGGGGAGTCTTATTCTCTAAGGAATAGACAGACAAGGAAGTGAAGACAATGTAGGAAAACTGTTTGAACTGACTTGGGAAGAGGTGCCACTGATGACAGACCAGTTAATCCTTAGGGTGCAAAGGAAGTTTCTGGGAGTCTCAGGGAGGAGTGTGATGAATTGTGCTTCAGCCAGCACTTGCTGAACTATTGTATTAAGATTGAAAGTGTGTTTTTCTCACAAAAAAAATGGCTTCATTGCCTCTTCCTCATCATTTTCTCACTTCTTAGCATCATTAATTTCTATACAGCAGAGCCTGAGAATACATTGTCTCTGAAGGGATCTGTTTATGGTATGCCATATACACTGTACGGAAACTAAACCTGGGCAGAGCCATTGGTTGTTATTTTTTTTTAGCTATACAGCAAAAATTGAGATCTTCTCCAGGAGTTTGTGCAAAGAATGAATGTACTGATTCCACACACTTCCTACTTCAGACAGGCAGATAAAGAGGGGTCACTTTATTATGTGATCCCACTTAAATAAATTTTTATATATTGTTGAAACAATAGGAATGATAACTAAATAAATTTAATATGAAGTTAAATTTTTTAACTTCAGGTAATTTAATAATTTTATCCATCTTTTACATGAGAGGTAAACATAATTGTTCATTTTATATTTTTAGCCCTTTAATTTTTTAAAAAAATATTTTTTATTTATTTTTAAAAGATACTTAGAATACATAAAATGCTACATAAATACTAAAAGGGATGCACATATGATCCACTCCCCACATCTCCCCCTTTTCTCCATATTAACAAATTCTTTCATTACTGTGGTACATTCATTGCAGCTGATGAACACATTTTGGAGCATTGCCACTAAGCATGGATTTTAATTTTTATTGTAGTTTATACTCTTTCCCACTCAATTCTTTAGGTTATGGCAGGATATAAAATGACCTGTATCTGTCATTGCAATGTCATTCAGGAAAATTCTAAGTCCTGAAAATGCCACCGTATTACTCCTCTTTTTCCCTTTCTCTGACTTCAGCACCTACAGTGGTCACTGTCTCCACATCAATGATATAATTACTTCCAGTGCTAGAATCACAATAATTCTACAGTAGAATACCAGTAAGTACACTCTAGTACATACTTCATTCCCCAATCTTGAGAATTCTGGGCTGGTGACACCTACTCCACCACTAATTTAGAGGGGGCTTCAATCCCAAATGGCTGATGGATGGGACTCTCTTGCTTGAAGTTGCAGACTCTCTTGGTTCCCTTGTGTGGTGGTTGTCCATCCTCATCTCCTCATTAGCTGTCCAAGTCCAGCACCAAGAATAGTTTCAAACAAACGGGAGAGAACAGACATGTATAGGGAAGTCACATCTGAGTCCAACTCTCACAAACTCCAAAGTATGGCCCACTGGCAAGACACCAAACTCTGGAGCTCTCTTTCATAAGCATAGGACCTTGGTGTCTCCAGAGCCCTCAGGAGGGGGTGGTATCTGCTTTGGAATTCTATGCGATCCTGTTGAGATGTGCATAAGCATTGCCTCTCTGATGACCTCCTGACTCAGTTTGCAGTATCTTAGCCATATAAATTCATTTGTCTTTACCTTTTCCTCCTTTTATTCAAGATCTTTTCCCAGTTACATCTCCAGGTGGTGCTTTGCAGTAATTCCTTGGTGCCAAGGAGGCTCATCCCTGGGAGTCAGGTCACATGCTAGGGAATAGGTGTAGAGAGGCCACTTTTGAGCAACAAGGAGTCTCCCAATAGGTAACTCTTAGGCACTATACAACACTAGGCTAAGTTGTAATTTCAAGAACAAAGGCTCATAAGCATGCATCCTTCTTCACTAGTCATTGCTCCTCTACTTGAGGGATTGTTGCTTTTCTATTAGAGAATGTGGCAAAGATCCCCAGGATGGGAATTCAATATTCTTATGGTTGTGTGAATCTCTAACCACTGTGGCAATGCCCCATGAACATTTGAATACATTTATATACCTTATATGTATGCCCAGGTGAACTTCCTCCCATATATCCACCATCACTGACACCCCACACCAATGATCCTCCCCTGCCACAGTTCTAAACTTTCTGTGATCCAAAACGTCTTCAAAAATGAAGCCAAGTATTTCACCAAATACAAAGAATAGGAAAATGATAATATAAAGATACGTTTAAATATAAGAAATAAAATACATAATGAATTAGAAAATCTAAAACTAAAATAAAATAAAGAAGAAATTCAGATATTAAAAACTAATGGAAAATATTTTTTTAAAAAACTAAATTTTTGAAGTTTCACCTTTCATCAGTCTAGTATCTGTTGTCCTGTATGTACAGTGGCATTTCCTTCCTTTTCTTCCCCAGTGTCTTACATTTTTTCATTTTGTCTTCAAAGAAGTTTTAGGTCACAATAAAGTCATATATATAATATAGGAGGCTTCCATACAACCACCACCACCCCCTTTCCCCCTTCCCATATTAATAACCTTTTTACATGTGGATGTTTTATTTGTTACAACTGATGTACAAATATTGAAACATAGCTACTAACCATGGTCATGGTTTACATTTTAGATCTTACACTTTAATAAAATTTTGATGAAATTTAACATAGCCTGTATCCATCATTGCAAGATTATGTGCAACACTTCATTGTCCAAGTACCCTCCCCTCTATGTTTTCTATTCCTCTCTCTCCCTTCCCTTGGGACCCAGGGAAACTGACATGCTTCAATCCTTGAAGGACAAGATTCATAGATACTTACAACAATGCTGATGGCATGAAACATTAGTCTGTCCTCCCTTATTAGAAACCACCCATGATCTCAAGATACATCCTCTTATCTGTTTGAAAACATATCAGGCTTCCCCAGCATGGGAGTCCAGCTCTTTCTCACTCATTATGTGGGTCTCCACCCACTGATACAATAAACTATGACTAAATCATCATTCGCACATTCTCTGGAAGACTGCCCTAGGTGCTCCCTGTCCCAAATGCTCCCCTTTCCAAAACCCTACACCAGTAACCCTTCTTTGTCATATTGCCAAAAGAGATTTCTCAATATTGTAGTTTCAGCCACATACCCGGCAATACCCAGAGTTCACCTGTTCCCTCCTCCAAGCCTCCTCCCAGTTCCATTGGTGGTCCATCACAACCTCCCCACCCTACCACCCTGTCTAGTTTGCACTGCCCAAACCAATAGTATCACTATACCACTGTCATGTGCTTTCACTGCACAAATATTTCTACCTTATCATAGATTTTGCTTGTATGGGCATTGGCTCACAACTTTCTTTTACCTTTCTATATTAACCAGGAGACCACAACATATATGAAGCAAATATAGGAAAAAACAAAATCAAGAATTAGATATTAGATACCTGTAGAATTAGAGAGGGACTTTAATACACTTTATCAATACTAGACAGAATATCTCAACAAGAGTTTATAAAGAAAGAGAGACCTTGAATAAAACATTAGAGGATCTAGACCTAATAGTCATATACAGAACAATACACACAAACCAAGCAGGATGTATCTTCTTCTGGAGTGTACATGGATCATTCTCCAGGATAGACCACATGGTAAGTCACAGAACAACTTTCAATAAATTCAGAAAGACTTAAATTTTACAAAATAATTTCTCTGACCACAACATAATAAATTTGAAATTCGAAAAGAGACAGAGAACCAGAGTAGGGACAAATATATGGAAGTTAAACCACACACTCTTAAATAATCAGTGGGTTAAGGAAGACATTGCAAACAAAAGCAGTAACAACCATGAAATGAATGAAAATGAGAAAGTGTATAAAAATATATGGAATACAGAAAAAGCAGTGCTGAGTGGGAAATTTATAGCAAAAAATGCCTGTATTAAAAAAGAAGAAAGAGCTAAAACCCAAAACCAAACCAAACCTAGGGGATCTAGAAAAAAACAACAAATTAATACCAAAGCAAGCAAATGGAAGGAAATGATGAAGATTTGAGTGGAGCAAAATGAAATTGAGAATAAAAACACTGAAACAAATAATCAAAACCAACCTCTGGTTATTTGACAACATTAATAAAATTGACTTTCCCTTTTCCAGACTAATAAAGAAAAGGAGAGAAAATGCAAATAAATACACAAAATAAAATACGAGGGAGGTGAACACACCACCAATGTCAGCAAAAATGTATCATAAGAAATATTTGAAAAATTGTATACCAATACTTTGGATAGCTTAGATGAACTGGATAAATTTCTAGAAACACACAAGCAGCCTACTTTGATGATGGAAGAAATTGATGAACTCAGTAGACCAATCACAAGTAACAACATTGAATTAGTCATTTTAAAAAAACCTCCCAACTAAGAAAAGCACAGGATCAGTAGGCTCCACATGTGAACTCTACAAATGATTCTGGAAAGAAAAGACATCTATTCTGCTTAAAATATTCGAAAATATAGAATTGGGTGGAACATTCCCTAACTCATTCTATGATGCCAACATCACACTAACACCAGAGCCACCTAAAGATGCCACAAGAAAAGAAAAGAAAAAAAAAAAAACA
>JAQZBX010020459.1:0-23941 GCA_029593785.1 Cabassous unicinctus
ATGTAAAGCAACTCACTTAACTCCTTTCCTATAAAATATTTCCTGCAAGGTTTGGAACTTCTCAGGGATTTCAGAGAAACTTAGAGGTTCAGAACACACATTCCGGTAGTTTCCATTCAATTTAACAAATACTCATGAGTACCCGGGTAGTAGACGCTAGGAAAGGGACTGTAAGATTCTCAAAGATGAGGAATTTGCAGTGACAGGCCTCAGGTAATATGCAGTTTACAGAGGGGGATGAGTCAGGAATAAACATACCTTTAAGATAAATATATGGGATTAGGGTTTCAACAGTCAGAGCAGGAATGCTTCCAGAGCATTCAGGAAGACAGGAACCATGAGACAGAGGATGAAGCCTGAAGCTGGGAAAGTGTGAGCCCCACTAAAAAGGTAGGAGAGCCCCAGGTAGTCCAGCACAGAAAGAGGTAAATGAGACAGGAAAGACAAGGGCTTGATTATGGTAGTTCATTGTGTGCTTCTTTTTAGTGATTTATAATTTATTTAGTGATTTAGTGATATGTTTATATGTTTACAAATGAAATGATATGCTGTTTGGAGTTTGCTTCAAAACAATCTGGGGGAGTGGGTGTGGACATAGGTGAAACAATTTTGGTCATGTTTTGATAATTATAGAGGCTGATACGTTCATAACGTGCTCAATACACTACTATATTATTCTCTCTACTTTTGTTCAAAGGTTGTTTTTTTTTCCTTGAAGTACCGAGGCCAGGGATTGAACCTGGGACTTCATATGTGGGAAGCCGGCACTCAACCACTGAGCCACATCAGCTCCCCTGAGTTGGTTTTTTTCCGTTTGTTTGTTTGTTGCTTGTTTTTGTTTTTAGGAGGCATCAGGGACCGAACCCGGGACCTCCCATGTGGGAAGCAGGCTCTCAACTGCTTAAGCCACATCCGCTCCCTTGTCAGAATTTTTAAGTTTCCTTAGTAAAAGTTTTTAATTATTCTTCTAAGGTAAATAAGGTCCCATGTAACTCAACACCCTAGGACAGAGGACTTCTGGCACAACTAAACAAGGACTCTGGTTTTAGGATTTATTTCTCATCGAACAGCATTTCCCTTGAGTTAACCCGGTTCTTGAGCACATAATCTCAATGTGGTCACAGGCTAGCTGCTGGCAGCTCCAAAAGTCACCTCCTTCCTGGGTCATGTCCAGTGGGGGCAGTGATAGACTCTTTCTCGGAATTTGTGACCCTTGGGTATCACTGACTCTGACTCAGTGCTGTGTCCACCAATGGTGCCAGGAGATTGTGATGCACTAGGTGGCTTGGTTACACATTCCTCCACTGTGGACAGGAGAGGTACCTCCATCATATGACACACATGGGCTGAGCATGGGAAGGGGTAGCAACTTAGGGGGAAATGAGTATCCAGTTACCAGAAGGGTGCATGGATGCTGGGTGGAGAAATACCTCAGATATCATCTGCAGGAAAGTAGGACACATTTTACATGGGACTGAAAGATAACGTGACCATGAGAAACAGAGAGCAGGTGAAAACTACTGTATTATGACATTGGACAGTGAAAGGGGGGAGAGAGTTGTCAGGGTAGCTAGAGAATCTAGATCAAGGAAGGGTTCCTCCAGAATAGGGGAGATGAGCAGGTTTATAGAAAAGGAGAATCTGTCTCAACATTGATTAAGCACATACTTCAATTAATTTTTTTATTTTTAAAGGAGATTTAGATTACATAAATGTTACATAAAAAATATAGGGGATTCCCATATGCCCCACTCCCTCTCTTTCCCACATTTTCCCACATTAACAGCATCCTTCATTTGTGTGGTACATTTGTTACAATTGATGAACCCATATTGAAGCATTGCTACTAACCATGGACTACAGTTTACATTATAGTTTACACTCTGTCCCGCACAATTTTGTAAGTTATAACAAAATATACAATGGCTTGTATCCATGACTGCAATGTCATGCAGGACAATTCTAATGTCCCAAAAATGCCCCCATATTACACCTATTCTTCCCTCTCCCTCCCCTCAGAACCTCTGGTGGCCACTGCCTTTATATCAATGATAAGAGTTCTTCCATTGCTAGACTAATAATAAGTCGGTAGTAGAATAATAAGTCTACTTTAGTCCATTGTTCATTCCCCCATCTTGAGGATTTGGGGATGGTGATGCCCACTCTGCTGCTAATTGAGAGGAGGCTTAGATCCTGTGGGGCAGATGGATGGAGCTATCTTGTGATTAAGCACATACTTTATGTCAGTTCCTCCTTGTGGACAGATATACCAAACTGAATGGGAAGTCTTGCCTTCAAGGGGTTGACAGTAGTGGGAGACAGGCATGCACAACTGAACAAACATTCCAAGTAAAGTGGAATAAGTATTATAACAGAATTGCATCTCTAAAAGTAAGGGTTTTGTAAGGATTAGTTAGATACTACATTTTAAATGCTAGCCCGCTGTGGCAGCATTAAAATGTAAGCCATGATTTTCACTTGGGGCAATTCAGGAAGGATTCACACAAGGATATTAGAATTTAAGTTGGGACTTAGGGGTTGGTGTTGAACACTGATAAGTAGAGAAGAAGGGCAAGGTCCAATAGCAACAGAGAGAGAGAGAGGTAAGGATTTCATTAGTCAGGTTTGACTAGGCTGAGATAATTTTTTAAAAGTCTCAGTGGCTTAGTACAACAAAAGTTTAATTCTTGCCCATGTGAAATGCAGGTTCGTGGGAGTTCACCTAGTGACCCTGGGATCTTGTCCCTCCATCCTGTGAGCACTCCCATCTTAACCCTTATTTTCCATAGTTGCCAGTGCAGGGGAAGAGAGAGAGAAAGGAGGCACACCAGCTCTTCACTGCCTCCTCACTTTCCATTGTCCAGAACTAGTCACCCAGCCTGGCCACCTGCACGGAAGACTGAGAAACGTAAGGGAGCCCAGGAAATGTATTTTTAGTGCTAATTGTGTCTCCACAATGATGAAGGCAGGAAAGGGCGAGAGAAGTTGAGATTACTAATATGGATAGGGAGGGTGCAACAGGCAAGGACCACCTGATCTTAGAAATAAAAGGAAGGAAAGAAATGGAAAGAAAGAAAAAACCTGAAATTCAAAGGAAGAAAAATAGAAAGGCTGAGGAAAACCAGTTGGAGGCATAGTATTTGCCCTCAGAGATCTCCGTGCAATAAAATGTTCTTCCACCTTGGAGACTAACAGGGCAGCAGCTGAGCGGGGGCGGGGGCAGGGGGAGTTTCTGAGGAAGTACAGGAAGTTTGTTCCAGGTGCTGGAGAAAATGTGATGGGAAATAAACAAGAAATGAGGAAGAAAACGGCTCCATTCAGTAAGGGCTTTGTAGGTGCTAGATTACATGGGTCCAAAGAGTAGAGTGAATTACATTAATAGAAACTACAAAAAATTCTCTCATAGTCTTCCAAAATGATGACTTTCCACACAAAATTAAAAGTTAGAGCCTCACATTAGCAGAGAACAGGAAAGAGGGGAAGAAAAAAACTGTTGACAGAACATTTCCATTTTTATCCAAGTGTTTGATTTTCTGTTGACTCGAACATCCTCAGTTTTGCACAGGCATTCACTATAAGAATGTAAACTCCTTATCCATGTTGGAAATTCATTTACTGAGTCTTTCACGAGGGAGATGGCCTCATGACCCTCCTGCCGTGTGCTCATGATGCAGAAGTTGGAATTAAATTGGTTTTCCAAGGCATCAATCTTGCCAGAGGAAGTGAAGAGCTGGCCCAGTGTCTTGGAGAACTATTTACTCTGAGGGTGTACCTCTTTGTGAAGGCTCAGAGAAGTATTTATCTGGGAGGAATGTTCATGAAAATAACCACTGAGGATCATTAAAAGATCTTTCTGACCAAACGAGTTAAAGTAAAATCCATCCAGTTGTTTTCCCGCTTCAATTGACTCATCATAGCCTTGTGTATCTGTCACTGTTTGAGAGTCATAGAAAGAGGTTTGAGAAGAAAACCTAAGGGATGAGATAATCCCTCAGGAACATATTATGGACAACATGCTGGAACTCTGACTTAAAAGCAGGCAGAGTGTTCTGGTTTAACACTTTGCTGCACTTTGCTGCACTTTGCTGGAGCAGAGTCTGAGGGAATGTCACTCCCACCACACTCTGGAAGAATCAGAGACACTCGTCTACTCCTGGAGTTCTCACTCCACTTCCAGTTTGTTTGCTAAAGCATACTTTCAACTACCTAGGATGGTGTCTGATTTTAAATCTTCCATTATCACCTGTCTGGTCTCATGGAGGAAAAATATATATACGCTTTCTGAAACTCCAATCTATAGAGCACTTAGCTAAAAAAAAAAAAAAAATCAAACCTGACCAAAGAGGTAAATTGTGAAGCATCTTTATCCACTGTCTCCAAAATCTGAGAGTGTGGGACTGCAAGGAGGGACATACTTTGAAATCAGATGAAAATTGGCTGTCATCTCTACCAGAGGGAGAAAATCCACATACCCCACCCAGGAGGCATGGAGATACCCTGCCATTTTCCCTTTTAGGATTTCCCAAATAGCTTCCTCATAGCCTTATGTCCCAGCTGGGACAGCACCCTATACCTCCCATGGACCTGCAGGTCAGGCCATGAGGGTGTCCCCATATGTCCCTAAGGACAGAACTGTTGGTAACCAGACTGGTCAACAGGCCAGAAGGGTGTGGGGAAAACGTTGGATGCTTAGTCCCTGGGCTACTTGCAAGCTATGTGACCTTGGGCAAGTCCATCTCAATCTCCTCTTCCATAATATGAGAAGGACAATAGTAATGCTTACTTTGCCAACCTCAAAGGGTTTGTATAAGGCTCACCAAGAGTTAATGGAAAATTACTTTCAACTGTGTAAGGCCACATCGTCCCTCACTGAAGTTAGAGCTCCCTGATGTGAGCTCCCATAGCGTTTCATGGTTATCCAGCATCAATATGTTTCCATGCCTGTTCTCTGCTCTTTTTGATCCCTCCAAGGCAATTCTGAATAAGAATTTTTAATGATAATAATCATAATATGGCTAATAGCATCTACTTTTTGAGCTTCTAGTATATTCCAGGCACTGTGCCAAGTGCTTTATGTACTTTTATGTACATTATTTCCACTTTTAGCAAGTTGGCATAATTATATACATAGTTTTTTCTATTTAACATATGAATAAACTCTAAAGGCTTAAGTAACTTTCCCTGGGCCACAAACTAGTTGGTGGCAGAGCTGCAGAAAGGAGTCAAGGGAGAGTTAGTTAACAGTATCCAGTTAATAGTCAGAAGTCAAGGAGAGCTATCTAATAGTTAGGCTATTAGTCTAGGGTTGTGTTTCTCAAGAAGTGGTCAAGGACTCAAGGGAGAGTTAGTTAATAGCTGTCCAGCTAATAGTTGGTAGTCAAGGAGAGTTAGTTAATAGATGTCCAGCTAATAGTTGTAAGTCAAGGAGAGCTAGTTAACAGATATCCAGCTAATAGTTAGGAGTCAAGGGAGAGTTAGTTAACAGATACCTAGCTAATAATTGGAAGTCAAGGAGAGTTAGTTAACAGATACCCAGCTAATAGTTAGGGCTGTGTTTCTCAAGAAGTGGTCCCCAGGCCAGCAGTATCAATTTCACCTGGGAGCTTGAAGGAAATGCAAATTCTGAATAAGAAACCTAGGCTAGTGGTTCTCAAACTTTAACCTACATCAGAGTCACCTGGAAGACTTGTTAAAACGAGTCCTCCTCCAGCAGTTCTAATTCAGTAGGTCTGGGATGGGGCTGATAATCCACATTTCAGACCCATTCCCAGGGCATGATAATGGGGATCCCAGGACAACACTTTGAGAACCACTTGCCTAGGAATTCTTAATCCTTTTGTGTCATGAACACTTTGACAGTTTGATGACTACTATGGGTCACTTCATAGAATAATGTATTTAAACTCAAAAAACACAAAAGTTTACAAGGAAAATAAATGTGTTCAAATACTTTTTAAAAATATTAGAGAGTAATATGAATTTCTTCTTAGCAACATTAAATAACAAGACCTAACACAGTCGGTCTAATAACTTTCATATTTTGAAATATGAAACAGTGATTAGCAGAGGTATGTGCAACAACTATAAAATATGAAAATATTATTTCTATGGGCCACAAAAATCACAGCTGCTGCTCCTACTACACTGGTTTGTTGCTGACATTTATGATTGAATGCAGTACAAAATCCATGTAGAGGTTAGTGAAAATAAAGATGTGAGGTGTTCCCCTTGGGTGATAGAAAGCCTCTGAGATGATCCCAGTCATCTGGTATTCATACCCCACCCCTTGAAGTGGGCTCAATTCTAATGAGTAGAATATCACTTTTGGGGTGATGGAAGCCTGTGGCTTCCATCTCAGTGTCTGTCTTGCACTCTCTTGGATCACTTGCCCTGGGGAAGCCAGCTGCAGTGCTGTGAGGAAGCCTGTGAAGAGGCCCACCTGGCAGGAACCCAAGCCTGCCAACAACCTCCTGAGTGAGCTTGGACGTGCACCGCCACCCCTAGCTCCCCCCAGGAGCTTTGGGAGGAGCTTGCTGCCCTACCCATCAGTTTAACTGCAGCGAGACCTTGAACCTGAGGCAGCCAGCTAAGCCATGCCTGAATTCCTGACCCTGAAACCTTGAGGTAATAAAGACTGGGTGTTTTATGCTGCTAAATTGGGATGTAATTTGGTACAGAGCCGTAGTTAACGAAATACCCTCCAAATTCATGAACATCTTGAATTTTCTCCACAGACCCTTAAGGATCCCCAACCATAGCCATTATCCTTCTACAGGCTCCATTCTCTGGGGAAGAAGGAATCTCATTGTGGATCATCACAATCAAAAGAAAGCCTTGGTTCTGAGGGGAGGGGGAGGGGAAAAATAGGTGTAATATGGGGGCATTTTCGGGACATTGGAATTGTCCTGCATGAAGTTGCAATGACAGATACAAGCCATTATATATCTTGTTATAACTTACAAAATTGTGCAGGAGAGAGTTTAAGCAATAATGTAAACTATAATCCACACTTAGTGGCAATGCTCCAATATGTGTTCATCAATTGTAACAAATGTACCACACTAACAAAGGATGTTGTTAATGTGGGAAAGTGTGGGAGGGGTAGGGAGCAGGGCATATGGGAATCTGCTACATTTTTTATGTAACATTTATGTAATCTAAGTATCTTTTTTTTTTAAACAATGCCTCAGCTGCTACTGGCTTAAGTTAGAAGTTTTTACCTGAAAACTTGCCCTTTGAAAAGCAAAAACCTTCTTTCCTCTTTTTGTTCCTTTTCCTTTTTTATATATATTTTTTTACTTTTTAAAAGATACTTATATTACATAAATGTTAAACAAAAAATATAGGGAATCCCATATGCCCCACTCCCCACACCTCCTACACCCTCCCACATAAACATCCTACATTATTGTGGCACATTCATTGCAGTTGATAAACGCATATCCTGGGGCTTTGCCATTAAGCATGGACCATGGTTCACATTGTAGTCTACACTCTCTCTCACATAGTTCTCATGTTATGTGATGATATAAAATGGCTTATATGTGTCATTGCAGCGCCATTCAGGACGATTCCCAAATCCTGAAAAAGCCCCCGTATTACAACTGTCTTTCCCTCTCCCTGCCCCCAGAGCCTCCAGTGGCCACTGGCTCCACATCAATTTCTTCCACTGCTAGAATCACTGTAAGTCTATAGTAGAATACCAGTAAGTCCACTCTAGCCCATAGTTCTTTCCCCAATCCCGAGGATTCTGGGATGGTGGTGTCCACTCCACCTCTAATTGAGAGGGGGCTTATATCCCATGGGGATGGGACTATCTTGCTTGCAGTTGCAGACTCTCTGTTCCTTGGGATGGTCCTTGTCCATCATCATCTCCTTGTTAGTTGTCCTGGGTGAGTCCAATGAGCTGTAGAGTAAGTGTTGCAACTCCACTGAGGTTCCGGGCCCAGCTGGCACATGAAGAGCCCAAAGACTCGAGTCTCTTGGACATATACCTACAAACTCCAGCACCAAATATAGGTTTAAATAGAAGAGACAGATGAGTCATGTGTAGAGAAGACATAATTGAGTCCAACTCTGTCACTCTCAGTAGCACAAACTCCAAAGTGGGCCTGCTGGCAAGGCACCAAACTCCACAGCTAAATGCACTAACCTGGGTTTCTTCAGAGCCCTCAGGGGCCCCACTATTTGGGGTATTATCCACTTTGGCAGTCTATGAGATTCTGCTGAGATGTGCATAAATATTACCTCTGGGATGACCTCCCGACTCACTTTGAAGTCTCTTAGCCATATAAACTCATTTGTCTTTACTATTTCCCCCTTTTATTCGAGGTCTTTTTCCAGTTGCATTGCTAATTGGTGCTTGGTAGTAATCCCTTGGTGCCAGGGAGGCTCATACCCGGGAGTAATGTCCCACGCTGGGGGGAGGTAATGCATTTATATGCTGAGTTTGGCTTAGAGAGAGACCACATTTGAACAGCAAGGAGGCTCTCAGGAGGCAACTCTTAGGCACCCCATAACACTAGGCTAAGTTTCAATTTTAAGATCAAAGGTTCATAAGCATAGTCGTCAATATCAAGGGCCCATCAGTGAATCATCCTCCTTCGCCAGTCATTGCCCCTGCACTTGGGGGATTGTTGCTGCTCCATTAGAGATTGTGGCAGAGCTCTCCAGGATGGGAATTCAATATTCTCTTGGTTATTGTGTGAGTCTCCACTCACTGTGACAATGCCCCGTGAACATTTGAACATTTTTATATACCTTATATGTATGCCCAGGTGAACTTACTCCCATGTATCCCCCATCACTGACACTCCACACCAATGATCCCCCCCTGCCCCAGTTGTAACCCTTCTGTGATCCAAAGCTTCTTCAAGAATGAAGCTATTAAAATAGCCAAATACAATTAATAGGAAAATGAAATAATAATGGTAAGTTTAAATATAAGAAACAAAATACATAATTTTTTTTTAATTTAAAAATTAAATTAAAAGATTGGGATATTAAAAAATAATGAAAAATATTTAAAAAAAATTTTTTTTGATATTTTGCCTTTCATCACTGTAATATCTGGTGTCCTGTCTGTACAGTGTCAATTTCTTCCATTTATTCCCCAGTGTCTTACTATTTTTCATTTTGATTTCAGAGATGTTTTAGGTCATAGTAAAGTCACACACAGAATACAGGGGACTCTCATGTACCCAACATCCTCCCCTTTTCCTCCTTCCCATATTAATACCTTTTTATATGTGGATGGTACCTTTGTTATTAACTGATATACAAATAGTGAAACATAGCTACTAAACATGGTCAATGTTTTACATTATGGTTTACATTTTAGACCATACACTTTTATAAATTTTGTTGATATTTAACATGGCCTGTGTCCATCATTGTGAGATCATGTAGAACACTTTCATTTCCCACTAAATACCCCCTGTTCGATCTATTCAATTCCTTCCTCCCCCTCCCTTTTGGGCCCATGGTGACCCCCTGGCTTCACTCCTTGGATGACAAGATTCATAGTTACATGCATCAACACTGAGGTCTTGACACACTGGTTTGTCCTCCCCTTTTAGGAACCGCCCATGCTCTTGAGAGACTCCCACCTCCCTATTTGTGAACTAATCGGTCCTCCCGAGAATGGGAATCCAACACCTTCCCCCTCATTGTGTGGGTCTCCACCCAATGATACAACACATTATGACAAAATGATCATTCACACACTCCCTAGAAGCCTGCTCCAGGTGCGCACTGTCCCGAATGCCCCCACATCCAACACTCTAACCTGGTAACCCTTCCTTGTCATATTGCCGTAAGAGCATTCCCAACTTTGTACTTTCAGCCACATACCCACCAATCCCCAGTGTTCACCTGGTCCCTCTCCCAACCCTCCCTCCACTACTCTGGACCTTCCAGCCCACCGTCCCCAATCTACCCACCTGTCATTTTTTATGTAACATTTATGTAAGCTAAGTATCTTTAAAACAATTTAAAATAAAGTAAAAAATAATAAGAATAAAGAAGAAAGCCTTGGGAGCACAGATGCTTTGAAGTGGGCTTAGGATACGTGATGTAGGAGCTATGGGCTGCCCCTTCTAGCTGCTCTCATGGATTTTTGCTGGGGTATGAGACTCAATTCCTGTGGAAAGCATAGTCCTAGTAATCTTAGGATGTTACCACAAAGGCCCTGTGACAAAATCCAGTCAAAACCCTTCTTTTTCTGAGAAGGAAACTGAGGTCCACGGACAGAGAGACTAACCGTAGATTCCTTGCTTAGTGGCAGAGCTGGATGTAAAAGGAGGTTATCCTGACTCCTCAGTCCAGTGCTCTTTTCCTTATTCCAGTATTTTCCAACAGAAAATGTTTCAAGAGGGATTTAATCCTGATTTCAGCCTGTTTTTCTCCTAAGTACCATATCTTTTATGCTTTTTCCTAATGCCATAGAAATTGTTACTTCTAAGCACCATAGGTCAGTGATTTCATTTTTTTCTTCCCCAAAGCTCTGTTATTCACTGACGTGTTAAATCTTTGATGGCAGCTGAGGGACTACTAAGCATCATTAAAAATTAAGTAATCCTCCCCCAAAGACTGAGACACATGAGTCATTCTCTGGAGGATATTGTGGTCGAACGCCTTTTCTAGCTTAGATATTAAAAAATATAATCTGAAGTTTGAAGCCTTTCTCCAGAGATCTCAAAATCTTACACTTGTAACCATAGTATGGCAAAAGCAGATCATGGTATGCCCAGCTGCAGATGGAAAAAACTGAGGTTCATAAAGGTTAAGTGACCCCTCTAAAGACATCTGCTAAATGAATATGGTGCTGAGACCCCACAAACCCCTTCCTGCATCCGTTGCCTCCCATCAGTATCAGAACCTCTTCTGCAATGCATGTGGCTGGTTGATGGAATCCGGCAGCCCACCATTTCTGTGTCATGTTTGCCTGCCTTTTGGGAAGCAACCCCATACAGTGGCTGTGGGATGAGACCTGATGAAATATCCCAGTCCCAACTCTCAGAGTTTGTCTGAACTTAAATAAGTTCCCTAACCATTCTGAGCCTCCATTTCTTCCCAGGGCAAATAGAGATATTAATTTGCTTGTTTTCCCACCACATGATAAGCTCCTGGGCCTGGGACATCAGCCTGTTTATTGATATATCCCCAGCACAGCACCAGCCACCAAATACAGACTGATATGTGTTTGAGATGCCAAGTTGGAAAACTAAGACACTTCACCTAAATTGCCTAATACCATGTCTGAGGCCCATGTGGAATCTTTATTCCCTTCAGAGTTTCCAGGGGCTTTCACATACATAGCTTGTAGGAAGTCACGTAGGAAGTCCTCAAAAGCTGTGGGAATTCCCCTCTCCAGTTCCTTTGGAGATCTTGTTAATGCCTGCTGCCATACAAGGCTTAAGCTGGATGTACAAATTGACCCCTCTATGTCCAGAAAAATAGGATCCCTTGAATAGAGCTCTAAGAACTACCTCCTTCCACATTCCAGGATCCAACAGCAGAGATAAGATAATGCACAGAAATCAGACAAACTTGTTTATCAGTCCTGCCTGTGCATCAGAATCCCCTTGAGAGCTTTTAAAAATAAACAGATGAGGGCTCCATCTCCAAAATCTGACTCAGAAAGTCTGGAATAGGGCCAGATATCTTTCCCCCCTCCCAATCCATTTGATTGTGATGCTGTGCATAGCTTACCTTTGCATTGCTATAAGTTGTATTATAAGTTGTTACTCTTTTTAAAATCGTTTCTTCCAAATAGGGGTCACAGCACTAGCTGCCCAATGAAACAGCTAATTCCTTCCTGAAAGGGATGTATTAGAGAAGCTTTTTAACACAGTCACCCATCGACAGGGACTCCTGATTCCTTACCATCGATCACAGGGCTTCATCCCCATAAGCTCACCCATCCACACAGCACCTCATCCTGAGATGCCACTGGCTGCAGTTTCACAGGGACTCACACATATAAGGACCTTGTGCTCAGTCTGCTAAGTGGCTTATTGGTGGGGTCAGAATCTCCCTGACTCTAACCTTCTGTATCCCCGCCTCCCCAGATGGCTCCCTCATCTATTTGCTCATTGTTTTTGCCCTTGTTTGTGTTCATTGTCTGCTCGTTGTTTGTGCTCACTGTCTGCTCGTTATCTGTTTGTTTCTTCTTTAGGAGGCACTGGGAACTGAACCCAGGGCCTCCCATGTGGGAGGCAGGCACTCAACTGCTTGAGCCACATTTGCTCCCTGCTTATTTTGTTTTTGCTTGTTGTCTGCTCGTTTTGCTCGTTGTCTTGCTTGTTGTTTTTGCACATTGTCTGCTCGTTTGCTCAACTTCTTTAGGAGGCACTGGAAACTGAATCTGAGACCTCCTATGTGGGAGGCAGGCGCTCAAAAAGCCAAGGGGCTTCCGAACCCAGGAGTTGGTACTCTGCCCGTGGGAATGCTCCAGCTT
This sequence comes from Cabassous unicinctus, assembly GCA_029593785.1. NCBI lineage: Eukaryota > Metazoa > Chordata > Mammalia > Cingulata > Chlamyphoridae > Cabassous > Cabassous unicinctus. The sequence goes on from JAQZBX010020459.1 coordinate 12,461, forward strand.
TACTCATTACCCAGTGAAAAACTTTTAAAGGCACTTTAAAAGAAGTAATTAGAAAATCTATTTAAAAGTAATTGCTAACTTGAAAAGTAATTGTTAATTCCATGGACCTCCTCATGGCAACTTTCTGTGTTATTTCATTCATCTGAAGGCATATTTTGAAGAGAAAGAAAGAGTGGTTAGTTTGAGCTCTTTCACTGCAATGGGATTTTATGTGCCTCCCACAAAGGATGAGAGAAAAATCTTAGGCCAGCCATCTTCTGTTATTGCTTAATTTAAGTGTAAAAACAATAGTTTTTAAAAAAGTATCCCTTGAAATATTTTTATGAGACCCTTGACAAAAATGGTTTTCTATGTAATGTCAGTCTTTCTGAGCAGAAACTAAAATGAGTAATGGAAATATCCAGGAAAAGAATCCTTATACACTATATAAATATCTTTTTCTAAAATTATTTCAGATGGTATGTTTGTTGAGAAACTGGTCTGGGAAATAATTTGAAAATTTGACTGCTTTCCAAAATTTATATTAAAGAATTATATTCCATATATGTGATTTTTATGATAGTTCTACTTATTGAAAACATGATCTGTGTCCATGATAACATTTAGAATGATCATCAAAAAGTTAATACAAGTCACTTCCAACCATTGTTACCAATTTGCTGGAAGTCCCTTCACCCTTTTTTTACCCTATACTGTGTTTCTTTACAAAAATGGGGCCGTAAACTAGATATGGTATTGAAACCTGCTTTTTTCACTTGTTCCAAACATATTTCCTTGCCATTATATATCATTGTAGTCTGTGATACAGATAGAGTATAATTTATTCAACTAGTCTTTATTATTGGAAAACAGGGTGGTTGTCCATTGTTTTTTTCCACAAATGTAAACATCTATTTAGCAAGAGCTTTTTATATATCTGGGAATGTTTTATGTACATTTAAAATATCTGCTTATGCATTTTAATATTAAGTATTCCTGATTCCTCCACTTTTCATCCTTTCCAGCTTCAGTTCTTTTAACTTGTGCATTTGCAGTGGGCACACATGTGCAGTGTGTTTATCACCTGTATACGTTGCATTGGTATATTCGGTCAGATGCTTGTTTTGTACCCTAATTGTTTCTTCTACAGTTCAACATTATTGCTCTCTGACTATGTGCTAGGTGCTGTGCTCAGTACTGGGGTACAAAGATGAATAAGATACAGTCCCTCTGCCCAAAAGTTACATTCATCTAGTGGAAGAGAGCACATACAAGGGACTCCTAACTGTAAACCGACTGTCTATCCCCTTCTGGGCAAACTTAACCAGAGCTACATTTTTGAAAATCAGGATCCAATCCTGTCCGAGATGCTCAAGATAGCCACTGACTTCCCACTTCTTACAGAATAAGTAACTACTTTTTAGGAGGCCTTCTAGTCCTCTGCCATCTGGTCCCCACGTCCATCACATGCTACCCCTCAAGGTACTGCTACCCCTCAAGACACCATGCACTTCTCCAGGCCTTTGCTCGTGTTTTTCTTTCTACTTGGAAGACTCTCCTCCCCTACGACCCTTGTCAAAATCCCACTTAGTCTTCGTAAGACTCCTCTGGAACAGCTGCCTTAAATTTTCCCAGTTACTCCTTCCTCTGTGCTCCCATAACATGTTTTTTGCCTACAGTTTTGCATTACCATTAGTTGCATGTCTAAGAGGGGATGGAGCCTCGCCTGGCTGTGAGCATTGGCCGCAAGACATTCAAGAGGTAGCTCAGAAGAGATTCCAAAGAACTTGGCAATCGGATTCAGATTGACAAAGAGAGATGTAGGAAGACACAGGAAGCTCTAGTCTTCGTAATTCTTCCTAGAGTTAGAGAGCTCCACTTCTCACCTGAGTGCCTAGAGTCATCCTTACAAAAACCAGCAGGCACTCAGCAAACCCTTACTAAGTTGGAGTGTCACAGACACCGTCCACTTTTCAAAAGTAACAGCAGTCACTATTACAATAGCCAAGAGATGAAAACAGCCCGAATGTTAACTGGAAGGTGACCCTATAAACAAATTGTGGTATGTATGTACCGTGGGATAACATCATATTATTATAGATAGTGGAGCTACATATTTAAAGAACTGAAAGAAAAAAAATATCAACCTAACATTTCATATACAGAGAAAATATTTTTAAAAAATGAAAGTGAGTATATCCATATAATGGAATATTATTTAGCCATAAAAAATAATGAAGTACTGATTCATGCCCCAATATGGATGAACATCAATAGCGTGATTCTAAGTAAAAGAAGTCAGACACAAAAGGTCAGTGTATTATATGATGCCATTTATATTCATTATCTAGAATAGGTATAAATCTGCAGAGACAGAGCACAGATTCGTAGTTAAACAGGGAAATGGGGAGAAACTGCTTACTGGGTACAGGATTTTGTTTTGGAGTGATGAGAATATTTTAGAACTGGATAGAGGTGGTCATTGCACAACATTTCTGAATGTACTAAGTGCCAAAAAAAAAAAAAAAAACAGCACAATCTTTTAAGGAGAAGTCTGAATAACCCCATAACAAAGGAGCATAAAGATTCAAGAACCAAAGCTTTGCTTATCATTTTTCTTCACAGTGTAATCCTTGTAGCTTATATAAGAGCATGCCTTAATCACCAAGCTGTCATAAAGCCTGCGAAATTTAAACATGCTTGTGAGATTTCAAATACTGATGAATAGCGTTAATGAAGGCAAGAGAAAATGTTGGTTCAAAACCAGTTATTAGCCTGGAGCGTGGGGTCGGGGAACTGGCTGCAAGGGGAATGTGAGGTAGCTCTAGGAGGTGATGGAAATGTTCTGTCTGTTGGTGGGGATAGTGGTTACACGGGGGGCATATATTGTGAGAACTCATGAGCGAGACATTTAAAATGTGTTCTTGTATGTATGTAAATTATGCCTCAATGAAGTTAAAATAAAAATTAGTAATTCAAACCAAAAGTAAAATGAGTAGAGTCTGTTGAAATTGCTTCAGATTACGTCTTCCCTGAATGAATATTCCAGGTGAATTCAAATCCCTCTTTAAAAGGCAGTTGACAGCAATTTAGTTCAGCCCACATTTTTTTGCATGCCACCTACTGGCCAGATCCTGAGCAAATACCAGAGGATCTAGTGGTGAATGCCCAGACCAGGCCCTGCCCTGGCAGTCAAAGCAGCTGCCAACGTAAGACAACAAAGCAAGCATCACATAGCTCTTGCAAGGAGGATCCTTAGGCTTAGGGAATCTGATTTTTCAGAGGAGGGGAGAAAATATTTTTTAGAAAGATCAGATTGAAAAAAATTCAGTGTACTTACTATATTGGCAGCACTTTGCCATTTGGTTTCAGTGCTGGTTCTTTTTTTTTTTTTTAAGATACTTAGATTACATAAATGTTGCACAAAAAATATAGGGATTCCCATATGCCCCACTCCCCACACCTCCCACACCCTCCCACATAAACACCATCCTTCATTAGTGTGACAGATTCATTGCTCAGTGCTGATTCTAACACCTTTAACAATCTCAGCTACAAAGCTGCATTATTCTGATGCAGGTTGGATCCTCAAGGATGATCCTAGCAATGGGTATTTTTTTCTGAGTCCTGTATGTGTGAACTTTGAACATTTAACTGAATGGTATGAATCTGCTGTGCTGTTTACGTTTTCTTCCCATCCAGAAGATCCAGTAGCTCATGATGATCAGGCTCACTGTGGGCTTTTCCTTTTGTGTTGATGGCCCACATGGGCCCAGTAACAGTGGAGGGGAAAGCCCCCTGGAAATAATCAGTGAAACAAGCTCCATTTGTTTAACTTGGAAATGAATCATAGTGCTGGAAGATAACCTTAGACCTCAACTAATCTGGGTTCTGACATTTTAAAAATGATGAGATATGAGACCCGTGAAGTTCAGTGACTTGTCCAAATATAAATATACTCTTGTAGTTTGGGTAGACCATGGGCTAGAAGCTAGGTCTCTTCTAGGACCAGACCACATTGCCCCTATTTTAAAGCATTTTTAGTGTGGACTTTTTAGGTACACTTCCAGGTCCAAAAAGTCCATTTCTCCATTTGGCAGAGCTGAGAGGAACCGAGCCTCTGTTTAGAAACTTTATGAGTGAGAGAATATAGAACCTTGGCAACTCATCTCTGGGTTTCCTGTCCTTCCCTATTAGTGAACTTTTATGTGCTTTTTCTTTACCCCAACCCCACTCCACAAAATGCCACTTCCTATTACTTCCTCTGAGTGAATAGGGATTTTACTCATGTTCTTTTTACTTGAATTTAATCCTCTGAGGGCCTGCTGGCTCCATTTGCAGCGGTTATCATGCAAAAACTTCACTTGCAATGAAAGTCATACTTTACTTGGTAGCTTGGCATTTCAGCATTTTTAAGGAGCTGAGTAGCTCTGTTCTCATTAAATTAGGCTCAAATTGGAGAGGAGAATAATATTCCTAAAAACACTGACACAAAATGATAGATTAATGTTATACCTTAATGGAACACAGCGTGACGTGCTGTAAGAGCATTAGACCAATTAGCAAGCGCGTCTTCTGGTAGGGTTCACCTTTTCTGCTAGGTATGTGGCAGAGGAGTGGTGGCTTGAAGGATGGCATTTATCAAACGCCCTAGGAGAGAAAGTTTCCACTTGAGTAGCGTGACCTGCATTCATTTATCAAAGACAGCCACCCCATCTCCTGGTAACACGACAAAGACCCAAGTGCTACACCAAAAGTACTGCCTCCACGTTGACATTTACGTGTCTGACTTAATTCTAAAAATCATTGAAATCCACTGGAATCGTATCTAAATTTGAGTTTCTATACATTCCAAAAATATATCCTGCTCTTTTCTGAGGACTAGCAAATTATTGGTGATGCCATTTAGCAGGTTTGGTGGTTTGGGCCCCACCCCTCCGTTCTGGTCCTGCTCCCTTAGCAGTCTGATCAGTAACAGAAAGGAGTGGGGAACAGTAAATCTAGTTCCTCCTGGTGCATGCAAAATGAACGAGGCTGGGATGTGGTTGGGGTCAGCAGTTTGTGAGGGAGGGGATGGTTTTCTACTGTGGTAAAGCAGAAAAGCCCTGTCACCCAGTTTAAATGAACAGAAACTGCCCGGAAGGGAGCAATTGTCTTTGTGTGACTGGTTAATGTCAAGCCACCTTAACAGCAGCCTTCCAGCCACAGGGCGAGCCCGCTGAGCAGAAAGCTTGATGGACAGGACAGACTGGAGCTAGGGAAAAAGCCAAAGACCATGAACTCATGTGATATTTTTAATTAGATTTCAGCTGTCTGTCCCAGTGAAGGCAAAGCAGGCTGCCACTCAAAGCGCCTTCCCTTCAGGCCCTGCCGCCGCAAAGAGCAGCAGTGAGCAAATGCAGCCCTTACCTCTCCTCACTCAGTTCCTTCTGGCACCGTGGGTTCCAGAGCAGTGAGTCCAAAATTGCCTTTTTCCTTAAATGATCCTCAGGCCTTATGAGCAGATCTGAAATCCCTGAGGGGATTGAGCAAGGATCCTGGAGAAAAGTGGACCTTGCTAAAAGGCAAGTCCACCAGCCCTTGGTTTCTGTATCGGTGGAATGGGTTTGTACTTGTCAGCGGATGCTCAGTTGAAAGACCCTGCGTATGTTCCCCACACGGTATTATTATTGGTAAGAGCGGTGTCTCCTGTGCTCAGGGTGGAAGTCAAATCCGCAGGGGTTGTGTACGATTTGAAAACTTATATGGTGTGTCTGTGTCAATCACTGATGTGTTTCCATAAATGTACTTTCAAAACTTTAAGAGGTGTCCTGAAGCCATCACATCAGTCAAGGCTGCTTCCAGGACACACAGCCAGTTCTGACAGCCAGGCAGTGCTGTTGTCTCTCCAGGCACATGCTTGATTGCCTCTGCAGCGCTGTATTTACCCCAGGAATATATGCTGAAAAATTTAATTTTGCAGGCTCTCCAAAAATAACCAAAAAGTACCCCTAAGCCTCTGCTCGGGCCCTTATTTCAAGAAGCAGCAAGAGAAGAGGAATGCCTTCTTGTTTTTAACCCCAGTATCAGTAAACCAGAGGTTGATGTTTATATATCACTGGGTAGTTGTTTTGAAAGAGAAATAAAAGTAAATGATGAAACTTTGGAAAAAATGGACTCTCTGGAATGGAACCAAGAACTAGCTCTCAGTGTTGACCTTTTTGGTTAAAGCCACATAATGCAATTTATGTCATCCCCTCCAGATATATTATTTTATTGGTTTGCTGGGAATTTTGGCTTAAGGGAAATTGTACATTGGGGGAGTAAAATGTTTAACTCAAATTACTGCCAAATGCTTGTCCCCAAGGTGAGGTGTTATAAGAGAAAAAACACATTCATAGCCCCTACCCTATATCAGTTTATATTCTAGGGCTCCATGATTCACAAAAGATATTTTCAGATGGCCGGCATGGCTAAAGACCCCTGGCTTTCATTAAGAGCATTTAGAATCAAAATGGTGCCTTCTCAGCCTAGAAAGTTGTTACATATCTCTATTTTAAAATCTTAATTCCTAAAGCTAAGTTTAGATTTATAAAGCATTTTGAAGTCTTAAGATTCTCAGTTGAAGATAGTTAAATCCATCTTTAATTGAGAACTAGAAGTCAATCCAATCACCATCCACTAGTTTGTTGGTTGCTCGTGGGCATTTCCTAGTTGATACGCTTTAGCTTTAGTACATACTGAGATAGGATGGTATTTGGGTGACTAAATGCATTTGTTGAAATCACAGAGTTGGAGATCACCCTGGTTGTGGATCCGCTCACTTCTTTATGAGGAGCTCCAAGGTTCATTTGGATTTCTGTTTTCTCTCTACACTTCATTCTGACCTCATTCATTCTCCTGGCTTTGCATATCATTTGTATGCTGATGACCCTCAAGTTTATAGCTCCAGTTTGGCCCTCTCCTCAGATCTCCATCCTCCTGTATCTAACTTTCTACTTGACATGACAGCTTGACTATCAAATGCCCATCTCAAATTTAATCTGCCCTAAACTGGGCTCCTGATCTTTTGCCCAAAGCCTAGTTCTCCTGCAGTCTTCTCCATCTCAACCAGTTGCAACTCCCTCTTTCCAAAATCTAGGGATCCTGGAATCATCTCTTTGTCTCACATCCCACAGGCTGCCAGCTCCAGGATCAGAAAACATTTCTTTCTTACCACCTCCAAGTTCAGAATACATTCAGGACCTGATCACTTTTCACCATCTCTACTGACATTTGGGGAAAAAAAGAAAAAAAAAAAAAAAATACAGACCCCAATCACTTCTCACCACCTCCATGTTTGGAATATACCTGAAACCCAACCACATCTTGCCACTTCTACCTCCACCACCCCCACCCTTTTTCACGTGGCCATTATCACTGCAGGAGTCAGCTGGCTGGTGCCTCAGCTTCTTCTCTTGCCACCCTTCCGTATGTTCAACGCCAGGGGTTGATACCTCTGAGTGATTCCGTTAAACAGCTAAGGCAGATCATGTGGCTCCACTCTTCAGAGCCCTCCCGTGGTTGTCCCTCTCACCTGGAGTGACATCAACATCATCAAGTCAGTCTTATCAGCCGTGCTCCTCCCACATGCCAGGTGGGCTCCCACCTCAGGAGCTCTGTACTTGCTAGTCCCTCTGCCCTGATCCCTATAGAGTTCTACCCTTCCAGTCTTGACTCAAATGTTTTCTTTCCAGGGAGGCCTTCTCTAACCACCTTATTTAAAATCAGCACATACACACTCACCTCCAGCACATCCTCTCCCCCTTTATGACTTTATTTTCCTCCATATCACATATTTACCTTCTAACATGCCTTCCCCCCCGCTAATTTTGTTGTTAATTTTTTTTTTCTCTTCCCACTAGAATGTAAAACTTTCCTCATGAAATATGTGACTCCTTAATTGCTGAATCTCTAGCACCTACAACAGTACCTGGTAGATTCCAGATATGTATCCATTAGAGTAATTGATTAATTAATTTGTATTTCTTTCTCTGGGACCCATCTTTATCCAATGTATCTTTTGGCACTTTAGAGTTTTCCTTAAAGATCTGTTCGTTTGTTTTTTTTATTATTATTATTTTAAGAATATCCAAATATTTGCTGTATTAGTTGCAAGTATTTTTCCAGTTTCTTTACCTTTTAATTTAGTAAAGGTATACTAAAAATTTTGTATTTTATATGCAAAAATTCGCAATTTTTCACAAAGTGAAATTTAAATATTTATACGACCAGGGTTGTCCGTTACTGTAATTACTAGTTTTCTTTCTGCGGACCTTTGAAAGTTCGCAAAGCCAAAGTCACCTTGGGCGCTCATCTTCTTGCGCCCCCTGCAGGCATCAACAGGAAGGTCATGTACTCCCTGGCGGACTCCGCGGATGGCTTCTTCTCCATCGACGGCGCCTCTGGCATCGTGGTCCTGGAACAGCCCCTGGACCGGGAGCAGCAGTCCTCCTACAACATCAGCGTGCGCGCCGCCGACCAGAGCCCCGGACAGGCACTGTCCTCTCTCGCCACTGTCACCATCACTGTCCTGGACATCAACGACAACCCACCTGTGTTTGAGAGGAGGGACTACCTGGTGACTGTGCCTGAGGACACCTCCCCTGGTACCCAAGTCCTTGCCGTTTTTGCCACCAGCAAAGACATAGGCACAAATGCTGAGATTACGTATCTCATCCGGTCTGGGAATGAACAAGGGAAATTTAGGATCAACCCAAAGACAGGTAGGTAAACCACAAGCTGCTTAGAATTCAAGGTTCCACTATATCCTAACTGCTCTAACTACCCTCTCGTGGGCTCTGTATCCTTCTACCATCTTTATACAGGGAGCACACCTCTCTTAGCAGGACCTGTGTGGCAGACCTCAGCTTGTCCTCCAGCACTCCATTTCTAGGATCCCACTGCTGAATTTTAAGCTCATAGCTGTGGGCTTACTTGGAAATACTCGATGCCCAGGTTGCCTCCAGGATTTCTAAATAGTACCTAACCAGAACAGCAACCGTGATTCATAGGTGGAGAGAAAGAGCATTTCTTGAAGTAGCATTTGTATACCACAAGGGTTTGGGTTTTCACTCTATTTCTCTCCTGACTTCCATCTTATGTTTATGTTTGGGAGTGCTCCTGGGGATTAGGCTTCCTCTGACACTGTCCACCCTTGGGCTGCACTTGCCTGCCTCTGATAAGCCATCTGCATGGTGACTTGCAGGCCTGCTCAACCGGTACCCTAAGTAGACACTGTCAGTCCATTGAAACTGGAGCTGTATTTGAACCTGCTCACTGATCCTGGTCAGAACTGTCACTTCTCACCAAGCCCTTTTCAGATTGACAGCATTACCTTCGGAAAAAGGTGCTTAGAAGCAAACCAAGAATGGCCTGGGGCATTATCTTCATCAATGCATTAATAAGAATTAGGGCCCCCTGGGTAAAGATGGGCGTTCAGAAAACAAGTTTGGATAGTCTTTGAAAAGTAAACATACTCACCAATGTGTTTTCATAGAGTGTATTAATATTTTTCAAAGCATGTTTGAGGCTATTCTCATTCTATTTACCTATTCCGCTATGAAGAGGTAAGGCAATTCCCATTTTGAGTATAAGAAAGGAGTCTCTCACACCTACTGGCCTTTGGACATATTTTCCTCTCTTCACTCAAGGGCTATGCACTTGTTAAGCAAAGTAGCAAAGGAGGCCCATTCAAGTCCAGTAAATATAAACAAGAAACCATTATAATAATGTTATTTAACATGGCAAATGCTCCAGGCTCCTATTAAGTCAGTATATAGTTCTCTCATTTTCCCTATGAGAAAACAGCTTCAGAGAGGTTAAATAATTTCCCCAATGTCCACTGTTAGTACGTGGGGGTCCAGGGTTTGAAGTCCCTGACTCTAGAATCCATGTTCTCACCTCTATAACAATGCTATATGCGGAGTGGGGGGGGGAGCGGAATACAAAAACGAATGAGATTCAGTCCCTGCCCTTGAGCATAGAAGGTAGAAATACTGATGGAGCAATTGCATTAGCAGCTTCTCCCAGTAGTAACTGTTTATTAAGGTCATTACTTCAAATTAAAACGTATAGGGGTTTTCCTCAATTAAATGTGTGTTAGCCCTAGCCTGTCTCGTTACGGCCGTTGTATATGAATACCCTAGGAAAATGGTTAAGGACAGTTTAAATTTTGCATTGGGTAACAAGCACTAAGGGTGGTGATCCCTAAGAAAACTTAATTATTAGGGAAGAGCTGTTGCCATAGGTATGACCTAGTCTAGAATGTCTTTGGGCAGTCTTAGCTCCTAGAGACGTCCTCCGTCTGGAAACGTGAACAAATGTGATGTGCTCACCTTGGTCCTAATGATTGCCTTTCAGGTGGCAGAAAGGTAAATGCCCTTGGTAACTGCTCTGCAGGGTGTGCAATGACCAGTTACCAACTGAAAGAGGCAGTGTTGGGTTGCCTCCCCAGAAAGCTCTAGGAGAGGAGGGAGATGGCATTCACAGAGTGCCCCCTACGGGCTGCACCCAGCTAGCTGCTGTCACCTTTTCTATTTGCTTCCTTTAACTGGGGGGCAGACATTATCATCTCCATTCTATAATTGTGAGCACTAAACTCACAATATTTGACTCCCAGGTATTGCCTTTTCCACTTACGTTTCTGTGCCTTGAGATTTCTGAGATCCTTGGCTTCCTTTATTTTTCTTTGCCCTCTTTTTTACCATAATAGTTTTAGTCAAGCACATTATAACTTGCGAGGCACCTCAGTGTTTAATTCAATTCAGTTAACTCTGCAAGTATTTGCTTGCCGGGGAGAGGTGGGATCATACATCATATCCACACAGCTCATTCTCATTCTGCCTGGGACCACTTGAGAAATCGGAAGACACGTATCAGGGAAGCTTGCTTCTGTCCCTACTCCCCAGCTGTATCAGAGTGAACAATGCCAGAGAATTTCAGCAGTTCAGGAGCTGTTAGAGAAACATGCAAAGACTTAATTTCTTCAGTGTTGTGCTTGATGGGTAGTCATACTTTAACTGACAGCATTAATCTGGCTTTGGGGATGCTTTCAGTAGAGCATTAAATAAACAGATTACTGAACATCTGAAATCCTTGGCTGGAGATGATACTTTAAATATTATCATGATTACGGAACTGCTGACCAATGATTTTCCTAATCGAAGCTCAAAGTCCACATTTTTCTTCGAAGGGGGGATTTCTGTCTCTGAAGCCCTGGACTACGAATTTTGCAAAAAGTTTTACCTAGTGGTGGAAGCCAAAGATGGGGGCACCCCGGCACTCAGTGCCGTGGCCACCGTCAGCATTAACCTCACGGATGTGAATGACAACCCTCCCCAGTTCAGCCAAGATGTCTACAGCGCTGTCATCAGTGAAGACGCCTCAGTCGGGGACTCTGTCGTTTTGGTAGGTGCCAGTGGGAAGGTCCAGCTGCCCGGGGACTAATAATCCTCAATAAAGTGAAAAAGTAAGCACATTTTA
>JAQZBX010020460.1:0-32976 GCA_029593785.1 Cabassous unicinctus
AAAAAACAATAGAATCAAGAAAACAAAAAGTTGTTTCTTTGAGAAGATCAAAAAAATAGAGGAACCCTTAGCAAGACTGAGAAAGAAAAAATGATAGAAGATACAAATAAATAAAATCAGAACAGAGAGGTAGGCATTACCACTGACCCAACAGAAATAAGAGCGCTCATAAGAGTAAACGAGGAACAACTGTATGCCAAAAATCTAGACAATATAGATGAGATGGACAAATTCCCAGTAATGCATGAAACACCTATACTGACACTAGAAGAAATAAAAGAATTCAACAAACCAATCACAAATGAAGATATTAAATGGTAATCACAAACTTCCCAACAATGTAAAACTTTCACCAAAATGTGGAAATAGTATGGACAAATGAATGTATATGGCTAAGAGACTTCAAAGTGCATTGGGAGGTCATTCCAGAGGTTACACTAATGCACATCTCAGAATAATCACATTAAATGCCAAGGTAAATATTGCCTCAACTAGTGGGATTCCTCAGGGCTCTGGAGACATCCAGACACTATAGGCAGGACAGACAATTCCAGGGTTTGGCACCCTGCCAGTGGGTCCTACTTGAGAATTTATGCTCCATATTGTGGCAGAATTGGTCTCAGTTATGTTTTCCCTACATATGGGTCCTCAGCCCCCTTTTTTTTGAATGAATAGTTAGTAGCAGAGTTGATAAGTGTATGTACAGAAGACTTAAATCTTTGGGCTGTCTATGTACCAGTTGGGCCCTGAATCTCAACAAAGTTGCAAAACCTAATTTCCAGTTCATTGGACTCACCCAGGATAACTAACAAGGAGATGATGATGGACAATGATCATCCCAAGTCACAGACAGAGTCTGCAACTGCAAACAAGATAGTCCCATCCATTGGACCATAGAATCTAAGCCCCCTATCAATTAGAGGTGGAGTGGACAACACCATCCCAGAATCCTTAGCACTGGGGAATGAACGATGGACTAGAGTACACTTACTGTTATTCTACTCTAGTCTTACTGTGATTCTAACAATGGAAGAACTTTTTTTCATTGATATGGTGGCAGTGGACAATAGAGGTTCTGAGGGGAGAAAGAGGGAAAAGTATGTGTAATTTCAGGACATTTTTGGACTTGGGAATTGTTTTGAATGACATTGCAATGACAGATACAGGCCATTATATATCTTGTAATAACTTACAAAAATGTGCAGGAGACAGAGTAAACTACAATTCAAACAATAATCCTTGCTAAGTGGCAGTGCTCCAAAATGTGTTCATCAATTGGAACAAAGGTGCCACACTAATGAAAAATGTTGTTAATGTGGGAAAATGTGGGAGGGGTAGGGAGCAATGTTTATAGGAAGCCCATTTTTTTATGTAACATTTATGTAATCTAAGTATCTGCTTTAAAAAACTAAAAAAGTATTCTAAAAAAATGAAAAACCTGGCACCAGATGACTTCACATATGAATATTCTAAATCAGTCAAAGACAATCTAATACTAATTTTGCTCAAGTGCTTCCAAAAAATTGAGCAGGATATAATCCTACCAAACTCATGCTATGAATCCAAATTCATCCTAATACCAAAACCAGATAAAAATACTACTAAAAATATAACTAGAGAAGTATCTCTTATGAATATAGATGTAAAAATACTCAACAAAATATGTGCAAAAAGAATCCAAAAGCACATTAAAAGAATTATTCATCAAGATCAAGTGGGTGTGTTCCCTGATATACAAGAGTGATTCTACACAAGAAAATCAATTATTGTAATAAACTACATTGAAATATTGAAGAAGCAATATCACATGATCCTCGTGATTGATGCAGAAAAGGCATTTGACAATATAGAGCACCCTTTCTTGATAGAAACACCCCAAAAGAATAGAGTGAATCTTTATCAATATGGTAAAGTGCATATAAGAGTAACCTACAGCTAACATTTTACTCAATGGTGAAAGAATGAAAGCTTTCCCACTGACATTAGGAACAAGACAAGTATGCCCACTGCCGCCATTGTTATGCAATATTATGCCTGACATTCTAGTTAGAGCAATTAGGCTAGATAAAGAAATAAAATGCTAAGATAGAAAAGGAAGAATTAAAACTTTCACTATTTGCAGATGATATGATCTTATATCTATAATCCCCTGAAAAATCCACATAAAAGCTACTAATAGCTGAATTAACAAAATGGCAAGATTAAAGATTAATATATAAAAATCAATAGCATTTTAACACTACTGATGTGAAATCTGAATTGGAAATCAGAAAAAATTCCATTTATAATAGCAACTAAAACAATGAAATATTTAGGAATAAACTTACCAAGGACACAAAGGACGTATATTCAGAAAACTACAAAACATTGCTAAAGAAACTGAAGAAGACTGAAATAAATGGAAGGGCATTCTTTGTTCATGGAATGAAAGACTAATTATCATTAAAATATGAATTTCACCTGTGGCAGTTAGATATTATTTATGAAATCCAAAAAGGAGATATTCATTATGTTTATAAACCGGTCTTTTTCTCTGGGCATGATGCCATCTGATTGTCCTAGGTTCAGCTGAGATATCTGATTATATTATAATAAGATTAAGGCTTGATTCAATCACATCACTAGAATGTGAGTTAGCATTGAGTTCCAGCCCCCTTGGGCTGATAAAACCACCTTTCACACGTAAGTAGACACACAGATAAAATATAGGAAGAGAGACATCTCATTAGACACAGCCTGGGGAAGAGAGACGAGCCTGATTGTATACAGCTGAGTTTCTGAAGACAGAGCAGCTGAGCCAAGAAAGAAATGAGCCCTGAGGAGAGAGACAAGCCTTATGCCAGCCTACAGCTGAGATCAGAAGAAGCTGAGACCATGGAACCTTAAGAGGAAAGAGGAAGGCTGAACGCTTGTAGATGTCGCTCGCCATCTTACATCAACCTGTGGCAACAGACTTTGGTTGAGAAAGTACCTCTTACAGCATCTTGAGTTGGAATCTTTAGAGCCTTGTGACTGTAAGCTTTTGCCACAAATACTCTTCATAAAAGCTAAAACAGTCCTGGCACTTTGCATCATCACCCCTTTAACTGACTAATACACTACTCAAACTGATTTACAGATTCAATGCAATTGCAATAAAAATCCCAATAGCCTTTTTTGTAGAAATGGAAAAACAATTATCAAATATACTTGGAAGACTAAGGGTCCAAAAAATTCAAAAAGATGTTAAAAAGAACATTGAAGTTGGAGGCCTCTCACCTCTGGACTTTAATGCATATTACTGAGCGATACTGCTTAAAATAGCATGGTATTGGCATAAATGCAGAAACATTGACTGATGGAACTGATTTTAGAACATATACAAAACAAAGAATGAGGACCCCTATCTCACACCTTATACAAAAACAAATTTGGATCAAGGTCCTAAATATGAAAGATAAAGCCATAAAACTCCTAGTAGAAAATGTAGGAAAACATCTTTAAGATCTTGTGATAGACAGTAATTTCATAAACCTTATACCCAAAGCATAAGCAACAAAAGAAAAAAATAGATAAATGGGACCCCCTCAAAATTAAACACTTTTACACATCAAAGGACTTTGTCAAAAATTTTAGAAGATAGTTAATTCAATGGAAGAAAATAATTGGCAATCACATATCTGTTAAACTTTTAATATCAGTGATATAAAACCAGATCATAAACCTCAACAGTGAAAAAGACAAACTACCGTATTAAAAAATGGGTAAAAGTCTTGAAAAGACAGTTGTTCAAAGAAAAAATACAAATGGCAAAGAACCAAATGAAAAAAAAATGTTCAACATCAGTAGAAATTAGTGAAATGCAAATAAAAACTTCAATGAGATATCACTTCACACCTACTAGACAGGCTCCTATTTAAAAAGTTGGAGAACTCTCAATGTTGGAGAGGATGTGGATAGATATTAACATTTATTCACTGTTGGTAGGAAGGTAGAATGGTACAGTCACTCTGAAGGACTGTTTGGCAGTTTATAAGGAATTAGAAAAAAGACTTGCCCTGTGAACTGGAAATGCCATTCTTAGAGAGCACAGACACAAACAGACATCTGCAAACCAATGTTCATAGCAGCATTTTTCATGATTGCCAAAGGTTGGAAACAACTCAGGCATCCATCAACTGATGAATGTATAGACATATTGTGGTGTAAACACATGATGAAATATACAGCAGTAAGAAGAAATGAAAACATGAAGCATATGAAAGCATTGATGAACATGGAGGACATTTTGGTGAGTGAGGTAAGACAGACACAAAAGGACATATACTGTATGATTGCACTATTATTAACTAGATATATTGGGCAAGCTAATGGAGTTAATAACTGGAATGTAGGTCACCAGTAAATAGAGGGAGGGTAGAGAGTGGATAGCTGAGGGCTAATTTGTGCAGAATTGGCAAAAAAATCTTTGCATATCTTTGGAATTTACGAGAAATGATGAAAGACATAATAATGTTTGTAACTAGCAGAGCTATTATATGGGTGTGATGATTAAGCTAATGTGTCAACCTGGCCAGGAAGTTGTGCCCAGTTGTGTGGTTAAGCAAGTACTTGGCTAATTGAAATACAAGGATATTTTTGGGCTTTAGTCATCAGTGACTTTACTTCATAGATGTCTGATTCTATCTACATCAACCAGGGAGATTGGCATTAGCAATGAATGATGCTTTATCCAATCAGTTGAATGCCTTAAAGGGGAAGTGATTTCAGGATTCAGGGAGAATTTCCCAGCTCATCTTCAGACATCCAATGTCTCCCAGAAACTCATCAAGGACTTTCATTGGACTTTCTTCAGAGTCCCTGGTTTTCAGCCTGCCTGTGGAAATTGGACTTGTGCATCCCCACAGTCACATGAGAAACTTTTATAAAATCTCATACTATTCACAGATATCTGCTGTTCACCCTGACTAATACAATGGGTAAGACAGTGGTTCAAAGGGAAAATCTAAGGTCATGTATATTACTAGAAGGAAAGTTATAACTTGTAACATGGGACTGTATAATATAGTAAAACCTCATATAAACTTGAATATGGTTGATATTGCATATATAAGACAGTTTTTATAAAATGTAAATATAAATATACTAGAGAGAAGGAAAAAAAATAGCAGATATGTACAGCAGGGGTAGTATAAAGAGAGTGAGATGATGATGTTTTTTTTTCATTATTATTATTTTTGTTATAATATTGAAAGTGCTCAAAGTATGATTGAAGTGATGAATGCACAAATATGTGATTACACTGAGTACCATTGACTGTACACTTCAGATGGATTTATGCTTTATTAATATGTATCAATAAAATTTATTTGTTTTTTTAAAAAGTAAGGCTAATTGGCAGCCCATGTCACCAAAGATTTATTATTGTAGGTGTAACCAAGGACTAAGAATTAACAGTTATTATTGCAAAAACTATATTGATCCCTTTATATTATATAACAGCTAAAGATTAATATTTGAAGTTGCTGATATTGGCTGGATTGCTTAGCCCTGCTATTAGGATGGTCATTCTAAAAAAGTCTCTCCCCTGTTTATGGTTACTCTAGGCTTAGTCTTACCCTTGTGGATAGTTAATATTGAGGTGATAAATCTAGATTGACCTTACCCTTTTTGATAGATTAGGCTCACCTTTGTGTATGCTTACTATTGTTGTGGTAAATACTCTACCCATCTGTTGAATGTCTATATAGAAAACCTTGTGACTGACTTCTACTCTATATTTTCCTGTCAAAACCTTGGTCTCTGATAATGATTATAACTTTGTGATTCACCCTGGTTTGGTACCCACCCCATCCTGTTCAGCCACTTGATGTTTGTTTACTTATGAAGGGATCTGTGTACAAATCCACCACAATTATTCATTAGCACACCAATGTTATAAAATTTTAGAATTTGTAGATCCAGGAGGCAGTTTTGTGCCATTAGGCCACTGCACTCCTTTGTTTGTGCAACCAAATAAACTCTTTCTCTCTTTGAAACCCTAGTGTATCAGGAATTGGCTCTAAAGATGCATCAGGAGGAAAGAACCTGCTTTTGCGTGGTATCATAGGGCAATAAAAATTAAATAAAAATGTTATAGGTATAGAAAAATTCACAGACAAAACAATTGTATGGCTTGCCAAATTTCAATATATGAAAATTACATATCTTACAAATACAGCATGTTTTTAAACAAGGGAAGTTGTGATATTTGAACCTTGGCACATGTGCTCACATTCCCTTTATCTAAGTCCACTACAAATTTCAATCTTCTGTATTTCATGGTGAGTCCTAAATTAACTTAGGTTCCTGAAAAAAACTACCACCAAATAACTGTTATCTAATTTGATATGAACTATATTTTCCATGACACTCATAGATTCTAAGGGAGAACACAATCAAGTCTGTAGTTTGTCATTCAATCCAAAATAAATTACATTCAAACCAAATATTTAAATGTAGAAATTAAAGCCATAAAAGGAATAAAATATAAAAAATAAGTATAGTCATAAAATAGTGGACATACAAAAGATTTTTAAAACATGATCATTTATTGGTATTAAAATTTGAACAGTCAATAATTAATATTTAAATTACTAAGGAAGTCAGTTGAAATTGGATGCATATGGAAAGAGGAATTTCTTCTCAGACACAACTGTATTGAATGGCATAGAGGTCTCCAGAAATGGAGGGGTAAAACTGAAATAATTTGAATAGCTTTATTTAAATATTAGCAATCTTTGCACTGATCATAATGATTTCAAGATAGTGAGTGAAAATACCCAGTAACCAAACAGGGGGAGACAAGCAACCAGTATGGATAAGAGAATAGTATCACATTTTATAAGTAACAAAATGAAGGAAGACATTATGGAAAGCAGTTTGCAGAACTACATTTGCTGATATGATACTAAAAGAAATAAAGAAAATGTAAGATGTCAAATTCCAGTTTAAAATATTGAAACCTTATTGACAAAAGCTATCTAAATATGAAAAGTATTCACTTCATATTCTGCTTATACATATGAAAAAAATTTTCAGAGGAAAAATATAAGGAAAAAATGAAGATGGGAAAAACAGCAAAAAAGAAAGTAAACAAGAAATCCCTAGATGAAGTTTTCAATATTCACAAAGAAACATTTGTGTTGTGTCTATAAGTGTTACGAGGTAACATATGATAAATACAACATATGGAGGCAGACTGATTGTACAAGAATAAATAAATTCTAGGGAAGCCCTATGTATACTAAGTGTCATATCTAACCCCTAAGGTCAATAAATTTTTAAAAGAAAAAAGGAATTTTGCAGTAACCAACCAAATATATTTAAATGTTCACATTTACTCTATATAATCTTCCTCTGTTTTTTGTCCTATGGGAGCTCCTTTTCAAACGTGGATTGGAAAGTGCCTCAATTGTTAAATGCTCAAATAGACTTATCCAAATAATATACTGTCTAATAATTTTTAACACATATAATACATTTCATAATGTACACTCTTTGGCCAGTTTTTAAATGCCAGAACTATCATGATCAGTAATCAGTTACTTAAGTGTTTCAGCCTGCATCTAGTAACCATTCTGCATTCTGGTTTTGTTGTTGTTATTGTTGTTTCTTTCTTGGTTTGTTTGTTTGTAGTTAAAGATAAGGAAGAGGATTTGCAATGGGGCAGTGAAGTATGGTAATTCCAATTAGACTGTAGAAACAAAACAGATTTTATATGTGGTTAGATCAGTAAATACTAATATATTTTCTTATGAATCTGTCTGTTAATGGGGGGCCCAATGTATTCTGCTATTTCAATATGGTGAGTTATGGTACACACAAAAATAAAAAGCAATGACAATGAAGAACTTTTGTTTGAGAACATAAAAAACAAAAAGCATCATAATTTAACCAAAAATTGGATTCAGAATGATTGTTTTGTTCAGATCAGACAAGTTTCACAGAGACATTCCCCTGAGAGGTAGGATTTTGGTTTCCTTAAGAATCACTCTATATCCCAATGAAGATTTTTGTTAATTAAAATAAGGGCAGATTAATAGCATAGTGACTGAGAAAAGTTTTGAGTTTTCTCACATATATTTTTAAAAAGCCTTGAAAAGCATCTTTGTTTTCCTTACTTAGCAAATTCTTGTAGCTGGTAATTACCACCTTGAAAAGTAGAAAGAGAGCTCTCCCTCTCTATTAAGCCCCAGTACTGGGTATGCCTGGGAACTTGTTAAAGTGCAACAATGTAATAATTAAAAAGTTATTAAAAGGAAGAAATTATAAGCACTTTTACCTGCAGCGTGAATCTCAGGAGAACAACTTGTTAAAGAAAGCATCACTAAGGTTTCCATCTCAGCTCACCCTGGCATTCTGAAAACTAAAGACCAGTATTAACTTATAGGGTTTTTTTGCAAGAGTGAGATCAAAGACAAACTTTGAAAACAAGTTTTAGTTTTCTCCTGGGATCAGGTTGCAATTGTCATACACAATGCATTCTCAATTTGCTTATAAGAAACATTTTGTGTTGGAAAGTGTAATGGGAGTGGGGGAATAAAAATGTACTCAATTAATTCTAAGTGGTCAAAGAGCAAAAGAAGCTCTCCTTGGTGTGATGAGGCTCATTTTCACTCCAACACTTACCTTCCATGGAACTTGTCTCCACATGATTGACCATTGGAGTAAAACGATCAAATGACAAGCTCATTTCCCTGATATGACAACTTACTTCAGTATCTTGAAGACATAACTCTAGATTCATAGTTTAGTATATAAAATATTGTGATGATATGGCAACACTTATAGCAAAATTGTCACTGAACTGAAAAAATAATTAGGTATTTTGTTTAGTGTAAAATCACACATTATTCAATTCTGCTATGTCACAAGAAACTATTTGATTGTTTAAAGTTTGCACTTAAATTTCACTTATTCATAAAGCCTAAGGAACTGGGGCTAAAATCTTCATGAACAAAAATCAATTAATGTCACCAATTTAATAATACATTCATTAAAGTCAGTGAAAACCGCAAAACTTCTAGGATAGATTTAATTGACTTGATCAAATTGAAAACTTTGATTTTCTCCCTATGAGGAAAATTGTCCATTATCCTGAGGAATTTCTTTAGGATAGCCAAACTCTGCTATTTGTCTATCACCTTTCTCTCTTTCCTGATATTTGATGAAAATTACCCCTCCTCAAAATTATTTCTATCATTTTCAAATTAGTTTTCTACCTTCCCATATGCTAAACAGAAATATTGAAATGAAACATGGCTTAAGTGCCCCAAATCTTCTTACTCCTACTTTTTCTTGAGTTGATTTAACATACCGATCAATAGAACTGAATTGAGAGTTCTCATATAGATCCTTGCATATACAGTCTTCTGATATTCAACAAGCCAACCAAGCCCACTCAGTTGGGAGAGAATGGCCTCTTAAACAAACGGTACTTGGAGAACTGGATATCCATATCCAAAAGAATGAGCAAGGAATACAGTCTCACACCTTATACAAAAATCAACTCAGGATGGATCAAAATCTAAATCTAAGAACCAAGACAATAAAGACCTTGGAAGATAATGTAGGTAAGCATCTACAGGGCCTTGTAATAAGAGATGATTTCATGAACTACACACGCAAAGCACAAGCAGCAAAAGAAAAAACAGATAAATGGGATCTCCTCAAAATTAAAAACTTTTGCACCTCAAAGGATATTACCAAGAAAGTAAAAAGGCAGGCTACCCAATGGGAGAAAATATTTGGCAACCATATATCTGATAGGAGCCTAATATCCTGCATATATAAAGAAATTTTGTACCTCAAACACAAAAAGACAAACAACCTGTTTAAAAAGTGGGCAAGTGACCTGAAAAAACTTGTCCAAGGAAGAAATGCAAACAGCTAAAAAGCACACAAAAAGATGCTCAGTATCACTGGCTATTAGGGAAATGCAAATCAAAACTACAATGAGATACCATCTTACACCCATTAGAATGATGGTTATTAAAAAAAACACTAAAAAACAGTGTTGGAGAAGATGTGGAGGAATGGGAAGCCCCATCCATTGCTGATGGGAATGTAGAATGGACCAGCCATTGTGGAGGATAGTTTGGGGATTCTTCAAAAAACTAACTATAGAACTTTCATATGATCCAGCAATTCCACTGCTGGGTATATACACAGAAGAATTGAAAGCAAAGACACAAACAGATATAGGCACACCAATGTACATAGCAGAATTATTCACTATTGCCAAAAGGTGGAATAAACCCAGGTGCCCACCAACAGATGAATGGATAAACAAAATGTGGCACATACATACAATGGAATATTACTCAGCTGTAAGAAGGAATAAAATGCTAACACACGGGATAAATGGATGAATCTTGATGACCTTATGTTGAGTGAAGCAAGGCAGGTACTGAAGAGTGAACAGTACATGACCTCACTTATATGAATTAAGGAAATTGAGCTGTCTCAGAGAGCTATTGTCTGGAAGATAGGTTTACAAGAAATAGAAAGAGAGAAGAAGATTGTGAGCCATCACCCATACATAATCTATGGTAAGGTGAAAGAGTTTAGCTGTGTATTGAAGGGATAGGACATGTGGGTAGTGATATTATTGGGTTGGGTGGTGCAGGGTTGACAGGATAGTAGATTGTGAAGTGTGGGTTAGAAGGTCCAGGGTACTGGGGAGAGGTTTGGGAGAGGGGCCAGGTGAACACTGGGGATTTGTGGGTATGTGGCTCAAAGTACAAAGTTAGGAATGCTCTTATGGCAATATGACAAGGAAGGGTTACTGGTTTAGGGTGTTGGATGGGGGGACATTCAGGGGAGGGTGAACCTGAAGCAGATTTCTAAGGAGTGTGTGAGTAATCATTTTGTCATAATGTGTTGTATCAGTGGGTGGAGACCCACATAATGAGTGGGAAGGAGTTGGACTCCCATCCTTGGGAGGACCATTTGTGCAGAAATAGACAGGTGGGAGTCTCTTGAAGGCAAGGGTGGTTCATAACAGGGGATGACACACCAGTGTGTCAAGACCTTAGTCTTGTTGTATCTAACTATGTATCTTGTCATCCAAAGAGTCAAACCAGGTGGTTGCCATGGGCCCCAGGGGGATGGGAGGGAGGAATAGAATGGATGGAACAGGGGATATTTAGTGGTCAGTGGAATTGTTCTGCATGATCTCACAGTGATGGACACAGGACATGGTCAATATCATCAAAATCTGTAAAAGTGTATGGTCTAAAGTGTAAACCATAGTGTAAACCATTGATCATGATTAGTAGCTTCACTTTTTGTATATTAGTTATAGCAAAGCTACCATCCACATGTTAAAAGGTATTAATATGGGCGGGAGGAAAGGGGGAGGTTGTTGGGTATATGAGAGTCTCCCGTATTCTGTGTGTGACTTTGCTATGAACTAAAACTTCTTGAACACCAAATGAAAAACAGTGAGACACTGGGGAATGAGTGAGGGAAGGTGCCACAATACAGACAGGACACTCTAGATATTGCAGTGATGAAAGGTAAAATGTAAAATAATTTTAAAAAAATATTTTTCATTTTTTAATATACCAATTTTAATTCAATTTAATTTTTAGTTTTTTAAAATTTTATGCATTTTATCTCATATTTAATCTTATCATTATTATTTCATTTTCCTATAAATTGTATTTGGCTATTGTAATGGCTTCATCTTTGAAGAAGCATTCTATCACAGAAGGGTTACAACTGGGGTGGGGGAGGATCATTGGTGTGGGGTGTCAGGGAAGGAGGGATGCATGGTAGGAAGTTCACCTGAACATACACATAAGGTATATAAAAATGTTCAAATGTTCATGGCACATTGTCATGGTGGGTGGAGACTCACAATAAATGAAAGAATACTGATTTCCCAACCTGGAGAGCTCTGCCACATTCTCTAAGGGAGCAGCAACAGTCCTCCAAGTGCAGGGGCAGTGACTGGTGAAGGAAGATGATCCACTGATGGGCCCTTGATATTGATGACTAGGCTTATGAGTCTTTGCTCTTGAAATTGAAACTTAGGCAATTGTTATGGCGTGCCTAAGGCTTGCCTCCTGAGAGCCTCCTTGTTGCTTGGATGTGGCCTCTCTCTAAACCAAACTCAGCATATGAATGCATTGCCTTCCCCCAGCATCGGACATGACTCCCAGGGTTGAACCTCCCTGGCACCAAAGGATTGCTATCAAGCACCAACTAGTAATGCAACTGGAGAAAGATCTTGAATAAAAGGGGGGAAAGGTAAAGACAAATGAGTTTATAAGGCTAAGAGACTTCAAAGTGAGTCAGGAGGTCTTCCTGACTGCTGCCTATGTACATCTCAGCAGCCTCTTATAGACTTCCAAAGTGGATACCATGCCAAAGAGTGGGGCTTTTGAGGGCACTGGAGATACCTAGTTACTATGGTCAGTGCAGATAGCTCTGGAGTTTGATGCCTTACCCATGAGCCCTACTTTGGATTTTGTGTTCCTGACAGTGGCAGAGTTAGACTCAATTATGTCTTCCCTGCACATGGCTCATCTGTCCCTTCTATTTAAACCTATATTTGGTGCTGGAGTTTGTAGGTCTATGTCCAGAGACTTGAGCCTTCAGTCTCCATGTGCCAGCTGGGCCTGGAACCTCAGTGGAATTGCAACACTTGCTCTACAGCTCATTGGACTCACCCAGGACAACTGGTGGGGAGATGATGATGGACAACGGCTGTCCCAGGAAACAGAGAGAGTCTGCTCTTGCAGGCAGGATAGTCCCATCCATCTTTATCATGGGATGTAAGCCCCATTCAATTGGAGGTGGAGTGGACATCACCATCCCAGAATCCTCAGGATTTGAGGGAAGAGATATGGACTAGAATGGACTTACTGGTATTCTACTATAGACATATTGTGATTCTAGCAATGGAAGAAATTACAACATTGATGTGGAGCCAGTGGCCGCTGTAGGCTCTGGGGATAGAGAGAGGGAAAAACTATTGTAATACAGGGTTTTTTTTTGAGTCTTGGGAAACATTTTGAGTGACATTGCAATGACAAATATAGGTCAACTTATGTCATCACATAACTTGCAGAACTATGTGGGAGAGAGTGTGGACTACAATGTGAACTATGGTCCATGCTTAACGGTAAAGCCCCATGATGTGTTTACCAATTACAATGAACGTGACACACTAATGAAGAATGTTTATGTGGAAAGTTGTGTGAGGTGTGGGAAGTGGGGCATATGGGAATCCCTATATTTTTTGTGTAACATTTATGGAATCTAAGTAGCTTCTAAAAACAAATGTTTTTTAAGTATTTAAATTCTCTGAATGTTTAAGATAACATTATAATATTTTAAGAACAGATATTTATATCCATTTCAATATTCAAAGTATTATAATTTTGGAACAATGTTTTCTAAAAATCTCTACCATTTAAGTCTCTGTGTACTTTATTAAAGTCCTCAAAAGCCGTAGAGGCATTATTCCATAACCGACATTCTCTTGTCATTCTCCAAATCTCTTAACTTTGCATATTTCTTATCTTCTTATCTATTATATGTACGGGGAAAAGTTCTTCATCATTTTCTAATTATCTCTCTAATTAACTCTCACCCTCTATGCTTACCCCTTCTGTCCAGTAGCTACATATATTTTTCTGAGTAGACTATTGGAATTCCAGTTGAAAATTGGTCCATTTGATTCATAATTTTAATCTTGTTCCCTATAGAGATAATGGGAATATGTTAAAACCACAGAGCCAGGAGACATATTGTCTCATTTTCTAGCAGTGATACTGAGCCCTTTGCCCTCTACTTCCCCAAACACAAGGCTTCTGTTAAAAGCTTAATTAGAGATAGCAGCTTTAATAAATTCATTATCCCCTTTAAATAGGGCAGAAGCCAATTGAATCTTCTGATTTCCTTCCAAGGATCTTGAACCCAGTCATCTATCTTTTGTGTGGGTTTGATAGTCATCTTTAATGCTAAGAAACTGCTATATACTGCTTCTGATGGCACAGACAGCAGTCCAGTAATAAACACAACCACTTTGCAAGTTTCTCCACTTTACTTCTGAATTGCAGAGATACTCACCTGGATTTTATATGCATATTTTTGTATTTGGCATGTGTTTACAGCAGAAATTGCTCATACTTACCTTGTCACGTCTACAATTATGTTTCATCTATTATTTTTTTTTGTATGTCACAAGCATGACATTATATTTATCATCATTCTGAGGGGAATAAAATATCATGTTATCTATGGATGAGTTATGGAATTGATAATTTCTTCATATATTTGTTAGCCATTGGAATATCTATTGCTGTGAAGGTTCACATTAATTGTTGATTTCTGGTCTGCTTTCCTATAATCTAATTTGAGTTTTTATTGTGTCCTTGACACTATTAAGATGATTTTAGCTCTTATTATGGAATATGTTATGGAATATATTATACACACAAGAGTATATACCTAATATATATTTACAAATTAAAAACAAAGTAAAATGACAACCTGTATCCACATATAGGAAATCTACATCAACTCAAACTACTGGTGGGCTTCTCCTGCCTTCCACAGAGATCTACTAAAGTAGACTTATTGTTTTAATCAATAAGTCTAATTCATTTACCTCATTCAGTTTTATTTTTCAATTTTATGCTATTACAAAAGGGTTCAATTAATTTATTTGAGCAAGTCTCTTTGTGAAACCAGAAATTGTTTTAGATTGAAGACGTAGGATATAATAAATAAATGGATTACAAAATAGTTACTAGTTAATTCCTAAATGTTTTTTAACTTTATTTAAAATGATGTTTTAGATTACAGAGATGTTACATTGAAATTATAGGGGATTCCAATATACCCCACCCCCTCACCCTCCCACACTTCCCCATTAACAACACCTTTCATTAGTGTGGTACTTTTGTTGCAATTGATGAGCATATATTGAAGCATTGCTAATAACCATAGCCTATAGTTTAAATTATGGTTTACACTTTGCACCACACCGTTTTAGAGGTTTTGGCAAAATGTATAATGGCCTATATCCATCATTGCAATATCAGGAAGAACAATTCCAATGTCCGAAAAATGTGCCATTTTACAGCCATTCTTCACTCTCCCTCCCCTCAGAAATTCTGGTGACCACTGCCTTTATAGCCATGTTACAAGTTCTTCCATCACTAGAGTAATAAGTGTACTTTAGTCCATAGTTGCATTCCCCCTTATGTTTGCTCATTCCTCAGTCTTGAGGATTTTGAAACAGTGATGCCCACTCTGCTTCCATTTGAGAAGGATCTTCAAGCCAGTGGGGAAGAGAAATGGGATTTTTTGCTTGGAGTTGTACATAATCTGGTTTTTTTTTTGTTTTTTGTTTTTGTTTTTTTGATGGGTGTTGTACATCATCAATGTTTTGTTAGTTGTCCTGGGTGAATCCAATGAACTAGAATGTAGGTGTTGGCTACAATTCTGCTGAGATTCAGGGTTCAACTGGCACATGAACAGCCAGAAGATTTAAGTAACTGGGTAAAATGCTAAATATAGGTTCAAATAGAAAAGGGCACAAGAACCAAGGGTAGGAAAATTATGAATGAGTCTCAATTGGATACATAAGGAGATATGTTATATATTCCAAAGGTAAGGCCCACTTACAGGGTCCCAAGTTCCTGAGGTTGTCTTCACTGTCTATAATGTCTAGATGACTTTTGATCCCACAAGATCCCCTCTGTTTGAGGCACTGTTTACTTTGGCATTCAGTGATATCCTCCTGAGATATATGTAAGCATATCCTCTGGAATGACCTCACAACTCACTGTGAAATCTCTTAGCCATAAAAAATCATTTGTATTTAATATTTCCCTGTTTTGGTCAAGGTCTTTTTCCAAATGCATTGCTAGTTGTTGCTTGGTAATAATCCATTGTTGCCAGGGAGGCTCATACCAGGAAGCCATGTCCCACACTGAGGAGATTGTAGTGACTTTATATCTTGAGTTTGTCTTAGAGAGAGGCCACATTGGAGGAACAAGGAGGCTTTCAGGGGGTAACTCAAGAGTTTGAATGACACATCCTTATCCCAGGAGCAGAACTTCTCCTTCTTTCAGGTGTTTAAAGCAGATAATAATTTGCTCCAGGCTGTCTGCCTTGATAAGTTCTTAGCCTGCTTTCCTGTCATCTCAAGCTTCTTACTCTTGGAAGGCAAATTCTAGGAAATTTGGCTGGCTGGAAAAAAGTTTCCCAAGTTAGTTTTTCCCAGTTAGAATAAGGTCATGGGCCACTGAAAGGGGCACAGATCCACTGCAAACTGACCCATGGAGGAAGGACTTCAAGAGATTCTTCCATGGCCCCTCAATGCCATATGCTCCTGACCTAATGTTCAAATGAAGATGTGAACAGTTCCCACAGCTCTGAGAAAGCAAAGCATTTAAAAGTCTTCTGAGGCACATTTTCCAGGAAGGGTTAGAACAATATCTCCCTCAGAAACGGACCCCCAGTGTTTCTAAGTCGTTATTCTAAGGCTGTGATCAGCAATAAACCATGCCCCAACCCAGATCCTGGGGAAGTTGAATTTTGCATACTTTTCTGTCAGCAGGGAGCTAACCAGGGGCCATATGACCTGCCCTAAGAATGGGGAATGGGTGCCTGTAACTACCACACACAGAGAGAAATTTGCTAGTCTTCACTGTAATTTATAGCCTATTCTACCTGCACATTTGTCGATGGTGTGCAGTATTCTACCTGACTGTGGAGTTTTGAAATAATTCTTTCACACAGTTCCTGCCTGTTTAATAGTTGCTCTCATGGAGAGACATAATCCTGAAACTTCCTACTCCATAATCTGCATATTCCTTTAATTTTTGCACTAAAGTACCCTGCTATGGTTTTGCTGTACTGCATTCTTCTTTTAAGCCTGACAAGTTAAGACACATATAACTTGAACTATACTATTCTGTGCAAAGGGAATTAATTTTGTGATCTATGTGGTGGAATGGCACATTTGACATTATGAAAGTTTCCTCTTTATCTCAAGAAATGTTGTTGCTTTATAGTCTACAAATTCTGATAAGATAACTGCATCAGCTTTCTTTAGTTTTTTTTTTTAATGGTATATCTTTTTCCATCTTTATATTAGCATCTTTTGCTTATCTTTATTTGAAGATATCTAAGTGTCAAAACTTACTAAAAGTCTCAGTAACAGTGTGTTATTGTCATAAGGATGGACAGAAAAATCAATGGAATAGAATTTACTGTCCAGAAATATACCCACAAGTGTATATCAAATGATTTTTGAAAAATATCTTAAATACACTAAAAGAGGGAAGAATGGTCTCTTATCAAATGGTGCTGGGAAAACTTAATCTCCCCATGTGAAAGAATGAAATTGGATCATAACCTCACAACGTATACAAAAATAAACTCAAAATGGATCAAAGACCTGAATATAAGAGCTAAAGACATAAAACTTTTGGAAGAAAACATAGGGGAAAACATTCATGACATTTGATATTGCAATGATTTCTTAGACAGGACAGCAAAAGCATGAACATTTAACTATAAATAGATAAAATGGGTTTCATCAAAATTGAAATTTTTGTGTATCAAAAGATTATGAAGAAATTGAAAAAAATAACCTGCAGACTCGGAGAACACCATAGCATATTTTATATCCAATAAAGATTTAATTTTCAGAATATATAAATAACTGCTATGAATCAACTTTTTAAAATGGGCAAAGGATGTGAGTAGACATTTCTCTAAAGAAAATATATTTATGTGCCAGTGAGCATATGAAATATGCTGAATATCATTAGTCATCAGGAAAATGCAAATCAAAACCATAATGAGATAACACATCACACCCAGAATGATGACAATTATTTAAATAAAACCAAAAATATGAAGTGTTGATGATGCAGGAAAATTGGAACCTTTGGATATTGTTGGAGGAAATGTAAAATGGTGCAGCTGCTATGGAGAAAAATTTGGCAATTCCTCAAAAATATAAACATGGACATACCATATGACCCAATAATTTTGCTCCATGTTATATTCCCAAAATAATTTAAAGCAGGGTATTAAGGCAGAAGCAATCAAACAATTTACAGTTCAACAAATGAATGGATAACTTAGATGTGGTATATACTTATATATATATAATAAAATATTATTCAGCTATAAAAATGAATGTACTTGTGAAACATGCTAAAACATGGATGAACATTTTAAACATTATTTTGTGTGAAATAAGCCAAATGAAAAGTAAAAATACTGTATAATATTATGTACATGAAATATCTTAAATACACAACCCAAGAAGACAGAGAGTAAGTTAGAAGTTACCAGGGACCAGTGGGAAATGGAAACCAGAAGTTATTTCTAAACACAGACGATTTTGTGGAGTTTTTTTTTTTTTTTGTAGTTTTAAAAGTGTGTTGATAATGTATGGTGGTGATAGTACCATATTGTGGATGCAGTTAATACCACTGTCATGTACAATTTAAAATAGTTAAAATTGCCAAATATTTCATTGTATATATGTTGCCACAATAAAAAATATATATAATAAATTTTATATTTAAGGAGGCACCATTACCATTCACCCAGTTTTCCCGAGAGCAACATCTTTTACCTTGCATGGTTATAGTAAAATATCAAAACTAGAAAACTGACTTGGACAAATAATCAAATCTTATTCAGATTTTATCACTTTTATATGCACTTATTTTTGTATTTGTGTGTGCATGTGTAAATCTATGCAATTTTATAACGTGTAGATTTGTGTAACCATCAATGCAATGAAATTGCAGAACTGTTCTATCACCAGAGTGTTCCTTTGTGATTCACATTCAGTACCACACCCATTTCCCATCCTGGTCCCTAACTACTGGCAACCACTAATGTGTTCTCAATCTCTACAATTCAGTTATTTCAGAACTGGTATTTAAATGAACTAAATCAGTATTTAATATTTTGAAATTTATTTTTTTACTTACTATAATTTTCTTTAGAAACATCAGATTTATTTTATCAATATTTGTTCCTTTTTATTTTGGAGGCACACACTTTGGTATGGAAGCACAACAGTTTATTCATCTATTGAAGAACATTTTTTGTTTCCAGTGTTTGTTTAGTCCAAGTAAAGCTTATATGAACCATTATGCACAGATTTTTATTTGAACATTAGTGTTAATTTCTTTGAGATAAATATCCAGGATTGTTATTGCTGTGTCTTTTGGGAAGTATATATTTAGATGTGTTTTTTTTTTTTTTTTCATGTCAAACACTTATCTCAGAGACATTATATCATTTTAAATCCCCAATCATTATAAAGGAGATTTCCATTTTCTCCATTTCCTTGTTAATAATTGCTATTTTAATTTTTAACTTTTATTTTAACTGTTCTAACAGTTGTATAGAAATATCTCATTATAGTAACAATATGTATTTTCCTAATTAATTGTGATGTTGAACATCTTTTCACAAGTTTCCCATAAATAAAATATTTTGAATGTCTTTTTTCAATTTCTATTTAGACTTTTTGTTTTGTTACTGTTGGCTTTTATATGTCTTTTAAACATTCTAGATATGAGTTCTTTATCAGTTATGTGTTTTGCAAATATTTTCTCCCAACTGGTAGCTTATTATTTCATAAAATTATACATAATTTTTTCTTTTCACATATCCAAGTCTTGAAGTTTTCTCCTGTGTTTTCTTCTAAAAGTTTTAGAGTTTTAAATTTTGGCTTCTCTATGTGATCAATGTTTAGTTTATATTTGTATACATTCTGAAATTTAGGTTCTTCCCGCACCCCCATGGATACCCAATATTTTCAGCATTATCATCTGGTGGAAAGGTCAACATTACTTCATTGAATTTATTTTGTACTTTTTCAAAAATCAGTTGGGATTTCCTGTTATCTATTCTGTTCCATTTAACTATTTCTCTGTCCCTTCTCGTGTACCATACCATCTTTATTACTATAGATAAATAGTTGTGGAAAACTTGTCTTCCCTGGATTTCTCAGTAGTTCTGTAATTTCCTTAGCATTCTGAAAATGGTAATGTATAAATTAATTTAAAAAAATACAAATCTGCATCTGGACAGTAGTGTAAATATAGATGGTGAAGAAAGGGTGTTAAAAGCTGTGGAATCAGAGGGAGAAACTCACAGTCTTGTTACTCCAAACATATGAAGAGTAGTTGTATGAGGGTTGGCTGTGTGCCTATGGGTGTTTGTGGTCAAAAACATAGAGCATGGCAGAGTAGTTAAATGTTTACTCACTTACTGGATCCAGGAATCTCAAGGAAGAATAAAGATAGTTTTTTTTTCACCTTTCATTTAGTTTTGTTTATGCTTTCATTATATTGAGGAAGCTTTCCTCTGTTCTTATTTTCCTGAATTTTTTTCTTTTAATAATGGAAAGATATTGTGTTTTGAGAAATTACTTTTTCTGCAAAAAAGCTATTGTCATATCATAATTCTTTACCCTCTTAACAAGAATACATTAATTAATGTTTGAATATTAAACCAGTCTTGGATAAATCCCACTTAGTTGTGTTGTAAAATTATATTTGTACATTGTTGATTTACTAATATTTTGTTTGTGTTTTCCCTTCTAAATTCATGTGAAATATTGGTGCATAGTTTTCCATTTGGTACTATGTTCATCTATTCTTTGAATCAGGGTAGTATTGGCCTCATAAAGTATGTGGGGAAGTGTTCCCTGCTCTTTCTGCAAGACAGTGTACAGAACTGTTATTAATTCTTCTTCTAAAAATTAGTAAATTTTTCAGTAAAAAATCTGGGACTGGAGATTTTTTTTCTGGAGTATTTTATCTAATAATTCAATTTCTGTAGTGGTATAGGAATATATTGATTATTTAATTAATTTTGGTTGACTTTTTGTAGTTTGTAGTTTCAAGGAATTCATCTATTTCTTCTGTTGTTAAATTTATGCATGTAAAGTTGTTCCTATTATTTTTTCTTTTAATTACTGCAGCATGATAGTCATAACCTTGTTTCATTTCTGATAATTGGTGATTTCTAAAATTTCTCTTTTTATCTTTGTCAGTCATCTTAGAACTTTATGAATTTTATTAATGTGGGAGGGAATCAACTTGTTACTCTGATATTCTCCATTCTTTTCCTATTTTAAATGTCATTGAATTGTTTTAATTTTTTGATATTTCTTTCTTTTTTGTTTCTTCTTTGTTTATTTTGCCCTTCTTTTTTCTAGTGTCCTGACACTTGAAAATTAGAGTAGAGATTTGCTATACTTCCTTTTTTATAATATAAGCTTTTAGTGCTAAAAATTTCTCTCCCAATGCTGCTTTGTCTGCATCCTTTAACTGTTCACATTTTTATTTTAATTGTCATTCAAATTTATGAATTTATTTATTACCTTTGATAATTCCTCTTAGAATCATGGATTTTGAGAAATAAATTGTGTATTTTCCAAGATTTTGGAGATTTTTCTCTTGTCTTTATATTTTTTTATATCCTGTTTTATTCCATTATTTTCAGAGAACACACTCTGTATGATTTCAACTTTTTAAAAATTGACATTTGCTATTTAACCCATGATATGGTTTACATTTGAGAATGGACATTTGAAAAGAATTGGTCATCTGCTATTTGGGGACAGAGTATTTTATAAATCTAAATCACATCTTGTTGATTGATAGTGTTACAACTAGTTTTCTGTCTCAGTTTTCTGTCACTTCTTGAGAGTGGATTGTGAAATCACCACCTGTAATTGTGTACTCATCTATTTCTCCTTTCAGGTGTGTCAGTTTTGCTTCATTTATTTTAAAGCTTTTTAACTTTGTACATACACATATAGCAATGTCAATATTTTGTGGTAGAGATATCCATTTTTCATTTTCTGATGTTCCTTCTTGTCACTAGTAATTTCTTGCTCTGAAGTCTACTTATGCATTATTAATATTGCCACATATGTTTTTTAAATTGATATATCCATGGCATGTTTTTTTAACATCTTTTTAACTTTCAACCTTCCTATATTATTATGTTTCAAGTGGGAGTCTTGTAGATAGCATATAGTTCACAGATAATTTTTGTTTTTATTGTTGAGTCACACTGATAATCTCTGTCTTTAATTGGTATACTTAGAACATTTACATTTAAAACAACTATAGTCATGCATCTATCTGCTATTTTATTTTATTTTTCCTGCTCCTTCCATTTTTTTTCTTTGTTTTCTCCTTTCTTGCTTTCCTATGTGTTACTTGGACATATTTATTCAGTTCCAATTTTATATATTTATGTTACATTGAATATATCCTTTTGTTTGATGCTCCTAATGATTGTTATAAGCATTATAATATACATATGTAACTGGTATCAGCTGTTTACCACTTCACATGTGTTCAACAACTACTTCCATTTAGGTTACTATAACTTCCCAAATTTTTATTAAAATGGTCTTGTTAATTCACATACATTGAACACCAAATTTAGCAGCATATTAGGTGTTATAATTATTGCTTTGATCATCAAATATTATTAAGAAATTCACAGGGAATAGGTAAAATAAATAAATAACACTAAAATGGGGATAAGTAATGCATCCAGATTTTCTCTATTTTTATGATATCTTGTTCTTTCTTAAGTTCTAGGCCCTCTTCCGTTATCATTTATTTTCTGTTTCTAGTACTACTTTGGCAATTATGCAACATTAGGTCTGGTAGAAATAAATTGTCTTAGTTTTCCTTCATCAGGGAATGAAGAGCACCTGGTGCCAGAGGTTTCCCTTTCTTTTCTGCTAATGTATGAAAGGAAAATTGTTTACTTGGTCAATTTTAGTCACTAATTGGAGGGCCAGTAGGTAGTGGCAATAGAACACCTTTTGCCACAGGTAGTAATATTAAAATTTCTAGTCATTTTATTTTATTCCCAATCCTTCAGATTTCTCTATGGTGCCCTGATGTATTATTTATAGGTGTTTTAGTTGTACTTAGCACAGAAGGATGGGACAAATGAGCTTATGTAATCTTGTCACAAATCACAATGATGTGTTTTAATCATAATAGTCAGTAGTTTCTTTAATTGTATTACCAAATCTCAATGATATAAAATAAATGTTTACTTCTTTCTCATTTTGCAATCCATTGCAGTCTGTGTACTCATGGATATTTTTTCTCAAGGAGTTAACATATAGACCCACATTTTTAAATCTTGTAGTTACAACATCTGAAGCATAAAAGTCATTATAGAAGCTGAAATGAGGGCTAAAGAGACCCATGGACATTGTCTAAGGACCATGCCTGGAAGGGGCTTCATCAATTCTGTCTACATTCCAACTACCAGAACTTAATCACACAGTCTCCAACACAACTCTAAGGAAGATTGGGAAATATCACTTTATTGGGCATTGAG
Source organism: Cabassous unicinctus (assembly GCA_029593785.1). NCBI lineage: Eukaryota > Metazoa > Chordata > Mammalia > Cingulata > Chlamyphoridae > Cabassous > Cabassous unicinctus. The sequence goes on from JAQZBX010020460.1 coordinate 23,410, forward strand.
AAAGGAAAAGAATCCAGGTATTGCTGAACATTATAAACCTCTATTGCACCATAAGAACTAATGTAAGGAAAATAATGTGATTAGATTTTATAATAATGAGGCAAATTAATTCAGGTTGGAATACATTGCAAATGAGTTGCAAACCTAACAGAATTTGTCTTAGAAAGAAAAAATTTATTTCCTTCTATTGGAAAATGAGAAGAAAAGACTACATTTCTCCTCAAATTTTATCACTTCCAAAATTTTCTTACCCTGTTGCTTTATTTCACCTTCATCTAATGATCACTATCTTCATCATGAATTTTGATAAAATGTTTAGTGTGCAACAGAGTCTACTCAATTTACTACTTGTGAAATATCTTTATTTATATTCCTTTCTCACATTAACTGCTTCAAGAAAGGTACTGATATTAATATTTTATAAATACAGAAACAAATATTTAAGGTTAAGAAATTTGTTGAACTTCATTGTGATATTTTATTTTATGTGTCAATTATTTAGTTTTTTTACCTCTAAAGTATTTTTATTATTATTTTTTGAGAGATACTCAGATTACATAAATGTTACACAAACAATAGAGGGATTCTCATATGCCCCACTTCCCAGACCTCCCACACCCTCCCACATGAGCATCCATCATTAGTGTGGCACATTCATTGCAATTGTTAAATGCATTCTGGGGCTTTGCCTTTAAGCATGGACATAGTTCCCATTGTAGTCTACACTCTACACACACAGTTCTACATGTTATGTGATGATGCAAAATGGCCTATATCTGTCATTGCAAAATCACTCAGGGACTTGGGAATCGTCCTGAGTGATGTTGCAAGTATTTAGTTTTTGGTGTCTAGTTTTTGAACAATTAGTGTCTTAATTGTTACTGTGGAGGTATTTCACAGATTAGATTAGCCCCAACAATAAATTTACCTTAAGTAAAGATAATTTCTCTCCATGATATGTGTGAGCTTAGTTCAATCAGTTGGAGGACTTAATAGAAAGAAACAAAGGCTCCAGAGGTGAAGACAATTACTAACCTCAACACATCAATATAAGCTCTTACCAGAATTTCCACCCTGCAGCTTTCCTTATGGAATTTGGACTCAATAGCACCCACAATCTAATGAGTCTATTCCTTGTAATAAATTTTACGCACAAACACTTTGGTTCTGCTTCTCTGGAAAACACAGATTTATACAGATTTTGATATCAAAAGTGGTACTAAAAGAGCAGATTCTTAAGGAGAAATTTACCAAAACGGTTCTGGGGATTCTGAAATTTATTATTTAATTGAATTCGTTTTAAAGGCACTAATGACTCTACTTCCAATCATAAAGAAGAAATTGATCATGACCATTGTCATGATAAACAAAGTATCACCACTTGACATTCAAAGAATTATCTATTAAAGCCAAAGTTCCAGGTGACTGGTTTTTGATACCTTAGACCATTTGTGTCACGCTAATGAGTATAATGAGATTGGCTAGTTGTCTTAAATATGCTAACTAAATTGTTGAAATAAAAGGATGACCTAAAATTTCCAGGTTAAATGACACATAAATGGCATGAAAATTTCTGTTTGTGCCTTAAAAGAACCCCTTATATCTTGTAGCTATGATATTGAGATATATGGAAACCACAAAGTCTCATGGTACAAGTAGAAGAATGACAGCTGAGATTGAATTCCCAAATTTGCAGGATGTCTGTTATTAAAGTGATTGGGAAGAAATGGGATCCTGATCATTGAAATGGGGACATAAGACAGATAATGAATTTGGAGATATTGAACCTCTAAATTCCCCTGAGTCTTCTTTTGCCAATGAAGCAGTTCTTTCATGTTCATCTGAGGAGATTAACCCTGCTTTGCCTGATGAAATGAAAATCTAATGGAATCTCTTGAGGTAGTTGACTTGAAAGACACTGCTAATTGTCCTCAGCAACAACCCCATCACCTGTCATTATTTAACTAGACTGAAGACCAGGAAGAACTCAAAATGTGAGGTTCAAAGTGTGACCCATGAGGATTTGTGCTGTATTCCAAAAAGACTGAATGATTTTTACACTTTATACAGAAAGAAATCAGGAAAATTTCATTTTCATCTACAACTATCCCACAACTTAATATCAATTCCCACATAAAAGTAATCTCAGGATTATGTGTGGGAATTGATATTAAGGGTGAGTGATATGGTGGAAGGTATATAAAAGTAGTATAAGTCTGAAGTGATTGATAGGGTCCCAGTAAGTAGAAATTAAAATTTATAGGTCAAGGAGCTAGACGGTCTTCAATAGTTTTGTTTTGTTTGTAGGCTGAATCATGGACCAATATGTGGCCTACATTAAGTGAAGCTGAGATTCTAGAACAGTCTTGGTATTGTGTAGAAAAAGGTATCCAAAGGCAAATGGAGATTATAATTTTAGAGTGGATTTATCAGGCAAGAACAGCTCATTCACCCAAGTACTTAACAAAGCACACATCTTTCACCATGACTTTTATAAATAAATTTGTGAGGATAGCCTCAGCATCTTTGTAGAGATTTGTGGTTGTTCTTCTATGTAGGTCAGATATTGTAGTAGGACCTGCTGCCAATGAACTGGGATCCTTAAATCAATGGGAATATTTGGAACTGGGGGTGACAGTGGTCAAGTAGCAGCAACTAAATGAAAAGGTGGGTATATTAGCTAGTCAAAGGGGTGCTGCAAAGTACCATAACTCTGATGGCTTTTATAAGGACTATTTATTTGGTGTAGAAGCTTACAGTCACAAATTCCTAAAAAGTCTAACTCAAGGTACCATAAAACATACTTTCTCACCCAAAGTCTTTGGCCATGTGTTGAAAGAAGATGGCAGATGATGTCTGGATCGGTTCAGCCTTCCTTCTTACTCTTAAGGCTCCATGATTCCAGCTTCTTCTGATCTCAGCTGTAGTCTGATATAAGGCTCATCTCTCTCTCTGGGGCTCACTTCTTTCAGGGCTCAGCTGCTCTGATCTCTTCACAAGATCAGCAGTAAACTATAAAGCTCATTTCTCTTCCTGGGGCCACAGGATTCTCTGTGTATCTTTTCTGTGTATCTACTTCTGTTTGAGAGTCTGTTTTATCAGCCACCAAGGGGACTGGCATTCTAATGACATGGTTGAGTCAAAGCTCTAATCTTAATATAATTTAATCAGATGTCTCAGCTGACTCTAATACAATCAAAGTGTTATCACATCCAGAGGAACAGATTACTTTACAAACATAATCTATATCTCTTTTTGGAATTCATAAGTAATATCAAACTGCCATGATGGATATAGTTATTATCATGGACAGCAAAGACAAAGCAGTAATCAGCATAGTTTGATTGGTAGAGACCTATGACATTGAGTATTTGATCATAGGCTACTTAGAGGTGAAATAAATGAACAGTGTACTAAACTCTCAATTGACTTGTATAAATGAAAGAGTTCTGGGTTCAGCGAACAAAAGTCTAATTTGAATCACGAAAACCAAGGGTCACAGTCCCTCAATTTCCAGATTTGAGACAATTTACATACCTGGAAATTCTCAAATGAAAGGTAGATTGTGTTCCTTTAAAGAACAACTCCACTACACTGACCAAAATTCATACTGTTAATCTTTCTCTCAGTCTTCCCAAAAGAGAACTATGGCCTTTTCTTAGGGTTTGTGTGCATTGCATAAAAGGAAACAATCAGAATTTTCACTGATTTTTGGACACTAGCTCCATATCAACACTAATTCCAAGGGTATAAATGTCTCTGTGGTCTAACACTCAAGAGAAGAAGTATATGGAGGTCAGGTGATCAATTGACTCAGCTCAGGTTTGTCTCACAGTGGTTCAGTGTGTCCCTGAACACTTCCTGAGGATATTTCTCCAGTTCTGGAATGCATAATTGGCATAAACATACTTAGCACCTGGCAGAATCTCCACATTGTTTCCCTGATCTGTGGAGTGAGGGCTATTTTCAAAAGAAAGGAAAACTGATAGTCACTAGTGCTGCCTATGTCTAAGAATATACTAAATTAAAGGCAATGCCATATTCCAGAAGAAATGGCACAGATTAGACTCACCTTGAAGGATTTAAAGTATTCGGTATCGTTTCTTTCATCTGCATCTCTATTCAGCTTTTCCATTTGACCTCTGCAGAAAACAGGTGGACCTTGGAGGATGATGTAGATTATCTTAAAGTTACCCAGGGGATGAAATCCAACTAAGGCTGCTGTTCCTATGTGATATCATTGCTTGAACATTTTAACACATTCCCATTTTCCTGGTATGACAATATTGCTATGGAAATTTTTTTTTCTTTATACTCATTAGCACAAAATACTAGAAATAGTTTTCTTTCAGCTTTAAAGATCAACAATACAATTTCACTGTCCTACATTGGGGATATATCAACTTTCCTGCACTATGTAATAATCTGTTCATCAGAAACCTTGATTACCTTTCCTTTACATATGACAAAACCTCATCCATTGTATTGACGGCATTATGCTAATTGTACATAGTAAGAAAGAATCAGCAACTGGTCTGGAATTATTAGTAAAAGAATTGCGCTTCAGAGGGTTGGAAATAAGCCTGACAAATATTCAGTGAACTTTCATCTCAGTGAAATTATCTGCAGCTACTGTTGTGGGACATGTTGTGATATCCCTTCTAATATGAATGATAAGCTGTTACATCTGGCCCTTACCGGAATAAAAAAAAGAGGTACAACTTCCAGTGGGTATCTTTGGATTTTGGAAGCAATACGTATATCATGACATGGAACTGCCTACACCAGAAGAACATGATCTTAATCTTATTTCTTTCCTGTATGTGTGAACTTTGGTAAATACACCCTTTGGATGAATTTATTTCACATAATATGTGGCCCAGCTAAATCAGGATGATCCTTAATCCTCTTACTGAAAGGCATTTAAGAAAGGTCATGGAAATGGAGGATGTCACAAGGAGAAGCTGGAATATGAAAGGCAATGGAATCCAGAATCAGGTGAAGCCATATAGGTGAAGCCAGGAGAGGCTGTCATGTGCACTATAATGTGGCAGAAAAGCCCACAATCACACAGTCTTCTGGGGAAAACATTGCCTGGATGTAACCTTATTTTAGAATCCTAACCTCAAAACCATGAGCCAATAAATTCTCATTATTTAATCCAGCTCATTGCATATTTATTTAACAGCAGGAAACTAACAGTTTTTTGGTACCAACAGTGTGGTCCTGCCATTACAAATACCTAAATCAATTTGGAATTGGGTACTGGATTAAGGCTGGAAGAACACTGAGGTGCTTGATAAAAAAAATCCTAGATTGCTTTCAAAGACTTTTTTTAGAAATATGGATGCTAACAGTACTTCTGATCAGGCTCTAGAAAGAAATGATGAATGCATTATTGGAAACTGCAGGAAAGGTGATCCTTATTAGAAGTGGCAGAGAAATTGGCAAAACTGAGTTCTGATGTTGGATGGATGGCAGAATTTGAAATTAATGAACTTGGAAACTTAGGTGAAGATACTTCCAAGCTAAGTGTGGAAGGTGCCACCTGGTTTCTCCTTCCAGCTTATAATGAAATGAGAGTGAATAAAAATAAACTGAGAAATGAACTCTTGAGTACAAAGAAACTAGAAATTAATGGTTTGCAAAACTCTAAGTCTATCCAGATGGTGTGCTCTGAGACAATGGCTAGAAGTGGCTCTGTCAGGGAAATTTATGAGCTTCAGGAATGAGTCCTTGGAGATTAAAGCTCCAAGTGGGAATTTAACTGAACATGGATCCAGTCAGCCATTACAGTGAAAAAAGTTAGGATTTGAAATATTGCTTTTCAGAAAGGACCTGTGGAAAGTTTTGTTATCTGATGATATGGACCCCTGTGAATTGCCTGCAAAGCTGACAAAATATTTACAAAATTTTTCTGAGCAGAACCACTGCCAGCCTGGACTGAAAGTAACAGAGAGGGGATGAACTAAAGGAAGAATGACTTCAATAGCAGAACCATGAGAGTCAAGCTCTGGAATGAAGAGATTTCCTCATGCCAAGAGAGCAGTCCCACCTATGTGTGGATAGGGCAGGTTTACCCCTGCATTTTTAAGGTGCAGAATATCTGCTTCAGTACATTGGCAGGATGGGCCTTGTGCCTCATTGTTCAGGGAAAGCCTGGCTGCAGCCCAATGTCAGATGGGAGGGCCTTTAGCCCGCTGTTTGGGTGAGAAGAAGGACACTGCCCAAGTCCTTGGAAATGGAAGGGCTACTGTGTTATGAAGACTGGAGGACAAAACATTGGTCCATAGGTCACTCTCAGACCTGGAAATCTAATGTCATTTGCACTGATGAGTTTTAGAAATTTGGGGGAACCTTGACACCTGTTTTCCTTCCAATGTCTTCTTTCTGGAATGGGTACAGTTGTCTTATGTCTGTCCTTTCATTGTATATTGAAAGCAATAAATTGTTTTCTAGGTTTCACAGATCCACACATAGAAGGAATTGTGTTTCAGCACAGGTCACATATACAGCAAATTTTCATGAAACTTTGTACTTAGCAATGTTTCTGAAATGACTTAAGACTTTAGGAGGTTGTGATGAAATTAATGTACTTTGGATGTGAATAGAACACATCTTTTTAATTTTAAAAACAATTTATTGAAGTATATCAATCATACATGAAAATACATAAACAATAAGTACATAGTAAAAGTTGTAAACTTACAAAACAAACATTCATAATATTATGCAAGGCTCTTATATTTCACCCCACCACCATCACCTTGCAGTTTTGAAACTTTTGTTAAAATCCATGAAATAGCATTGTCAAAATATTACTACTATCTATAGTTTATATCTTACATTTGATGTATTTTTCCCCACTCACCCTATTATTTTTCTTGTTGAAAAACCATATAATTTATCTACAGTGTAAAATCAATGGTATTTACATAATCACCTGGTTATGCATTCATTATGTTAATCAATATTAGAGAATTTTCATTACTCCAAAAAATAAAGAAAAATAAAAACAAAAAAAAAACCCAAATCACTCTCATACACATATGTCAGCACTACGCATTAGAAACCCTATGATGTGCTTTCAGCATTTCTATTCCTTTAAAAATATTTACAGACATTATCTTCCAAGGTCGTTATGGTCTTGGCTCTTATATTTAGGTCTTTGATCCATCTTGAGTTGATTTTTGTATAAGGTGTGAGATCGTGTTTCTTTCTTATTCTTTTGGATATGGATATCCAGTTCTCCAAGCACCATTTGCTGAAGAGGCCACTCTCTCACAACTGAGTGGGCTTGGTCGCCTTGTCAAATATCAGATGACCCTATATGCAAGGATCTATATCAGAACTCTCAGTTCAGTTCCATTGGTCAGTATGTCTATCCTTGTTCCAATAGCATGCAGTTTTGACCACTTTAACTTTGTACTATGTTTTAAAGTCAGGTAGCATGATACCTCCAACTTCATTTTTTTTTTCAATATGTCTTTGGCAATTCAGGGCCTCTTACCCTTCCAAATAAATTTTGTAGTTAGTTTTCCAATTTATTAAAACATGCAGTGCTGATTTTTTTGGGATTGCATTAAATCTGTAGATTAGTTTGGGTAGGATAGACATCTTGATGATGTTTAGTCTTCCTATCCATGAACAAGGAATATTCTTCCTTTTATTAAAGCCTTCTTTGATTTCCTTTAACAATGTTGTGTAGTTTTCTGTACCTAAGTCTTTTACATGTTTAGTTAAATTTATTCCTCGGTATTTGATACTTTTAGTTACTATCGTAAATGGTATTTTTTTCTTGATATCCTCCTCAGATTGCTCGTTACTGCTGTACAGAAATGCTACTGATTTTTGAGCATTGATCTTGTAGCCTGCGACTTGACTGACCTCCTTTATAAGTTCCAGAAGCTTTGTTGTAGATTTCTTTGGGCTTTCTACGTATAGGATCATGTTGTCTGCAAATAATGAAATTTTACTTCTTCTTTTCCCATTTGGATGCCATTTATATCTTTTTCTTGACTCAGTGCTTGAGCAAGTACTTCTAAGACAATGGTAAATAGGAGTGGAGATAGTGGGCATCCTTTTCTTGTTCCAGATCTCAGAGGGAAGGCTTTTAATATTTCACCATTGAAGATGATGTTAGCTTTGGGTTTTTCATATATACCCTTTATCATGTTCAGAAAGTTTCCTTCTATTCCTATCTTTTGCAGTGTTTTTATCAGGAAAGGGTGCTGTATTTTGTCAAATGCTTTTTCTGCATCTATAGAGAAGATCATGTGATTATATTCTTTCAATCTGTTTATATGGTATATTATAATGATTGATTTCCTTATGTTGAAACATCCTTGCATACCCGGGATGAAACCCACTTGGTCATGGTGTATAATTCTTTTGATATGTTGCTTAATGCAATTACCAAGTTTTTTTCTTGTGGATTTTAGCATCTAGATTCATTAGAGAAATTGGTCTGAAATTTTCCTTTCTTGTAGTATCTTTGTTTGGCTTTGGTATTAGGGTAATGTTGGCATCATAGAATGAGTTAGACAATATTCCTTCAACTTCTATTTTTTGGAAGAGCTAAAGCATTATTGGTGTTAACTCTTTCTGGAATGTTTGATAGAATTCATCTGTGAAGCTGTCTGGTCCTGGGCTCTTCTTAGTTGGGAGGTTTTTGATGACTGAGTGTCTGTCTTTACTTGTAATTGTACTGTTGAATTCATCAATTTCTTCTTTTGTCAATGAAGGCTGCTCATGAGTTTCTAGGAATTTGTCCATTTCCTCTAAATTCAATCATGTCATCCCTGTACATGGCTTGTCTGTCCCTCCTACTTAAATCTATATTTGTGGCTGGAGTTTGTAGGTGTATGTCCAGAGACTCGAGTCTTTGGGCTCTCCATGTGTCAGCTGGGCATGGAACCTAGTGGAGCAGCAACTCCTACTCTACCACTCATTGGACTCACCCAGTATAACTGGCAGAAGGATGATGAAGGACAATGGCCATCCCAGGGAATGGAAGGAGTCTATAGCTGCAGGCAGGATAATGCCTTCCCTCTTCACCATGGGATATAAGCCCCCTCTCCATTGGAGGTGGAGTAGAAATAACCATCCCAGACTCCACAGTATAGGGTGAAGAGCTTTCAACTAGAGTGTGCTTACTGGTATTCTAATATATACATATTGTGATTCAAGCAATGGAAGAAATTACAACATTGATGTGGAGACAGTGGCCACTGGAGGCTCTGGGGGCAGGGAGAGGGAAAAGCAGTTGTAATACAGGGGCTTTATCAGGACTTGGGAATCGTCCTGAGTGACATTGCAATGACAGATATAGACCATTTTATATCATCATATAACATGCAGTACTGTTTGGGATAGAGTGTGGTCTACAATGTGAACTATGGTCCATGCTTAATGACAAAGTCCCAGGATGTGTTTACCAGTTGCACTGAATGTGCCACACTAATGAAAGATGTTTATGTGGGAGGTTGTAGGAGGTATGGGAGGTGGGGCATATGGGAATCCCTACATTTTTGTGTAACATTTATGCAATCTAAGTATCTTTAAAAA
>JAQZBX010020461.1:0-32984 GCA_029593785.1 Cabassous unicinctus
CAGGGGAATGGACACTGGCAGGGATCTCAGAGGCCACCTGGACGTGTGGAGGAATGGACACAGGCAGGGCCCTCAGAGGCCACCTGGACGTGGGGGAATGGACACTGGCAGAGGCCCTAAGAAGCCACCTGGACGTGGGGGGATGGACACAGGCAGAGGGCAGGGCTGGCCAGGGCTTTGGGGAGTGGTGCACTCTTCCCCCTCTGTTCTGTTGCTTCCTGTAGCTCCTTGCACCTTGAGGGAGGCAGGCGCTGGGAAGTTCTGGGGAGGAAGCAGCCAGAGCCCTGAGGATGGAGCAGGGGTGCGTCTGGAAGCTGCAGGGGCCTGGAGCGGGAGCTTGCACAACCCCTCCCTGTTTCGTCAGCCCAGGGCAGGGGCGTGGGCGGGCATGGGGGTGCAGCTGGCAGGAGGAGAGCAGGGTGGTGGGAGAGCCCTGGTGGTGTCTGCAGGAGCCTTGTGCACCCAGGACCACCCACGGACTGTCTGAGATGAGTCTGCTTACGCTCTAGCTTGTTCCTCTACAAATGGGGGGTGTCATCACAAACCAGTACCCCTCAATTGTCTACCGGGACCACGGGGCTTAAAGGTAAAAAAGGAAGGTTCGGGGATGGGAGGGAGTAGATATTGGGCGTTTTCTTTGGGGCCTGGGCACTGGGAACCAAGTGCACTACCTGAGGTCCCAGCTCCTGCTCCCGGGGAGCGTGGGGGGGGGGGGCTGTGTGAGCTGGTGCTCAGGAGATGAGGACTCAGCATCTGACCTCTGACCTGACCCTGGTGCCCCTCGTGCTGCACACAGATCAGCACAGATCAGAGCTCTGGCTCTGCCCCTCGCACCCTCTTCTTCCCATACCCTAGGTATGCTCGCGGAGGAGACTCGGGCCCTTTGCTCCTCGAATCAGCATATTCTGGGCTCACTGCCTTCCTTTGCCTTGGCTGTGGCAAGCAGGGGGGCTTGGGGTCTGGCGGAGACCTCCTTTGGCCATGGTGGGGCAGACCAGGCGGACCTGAGTGCCGGAAGTGCCTTGGCCTGGGACCCGGACGGAAGGTTGGCTCTGCCGTGCAGTCATCCCCCACACCTGGGCCGCCTTGTGAGTGCAGGAAAGGCAGAGCCTGTGGTCTGAGTGTACCCCTGAGAGTGAAGATCTGTCTGACCTCTGTTGTGAATCTGGCCCACGGCCTTGTGTGGGTCCCCTCGGTAGGGGGAGCTGAGTTATGAGTCACAAGGACCCCGTCTGATTTCAGAGACCCACAGAACTGAGGCCCTGGACACGTGGAAGCTCTGGACATGGGTGGGACTGCCGGACTCTCGGCCTTGCCTCAGCACCCCAGCCAGCGGCATCCTTGTCCCGCTGCTCTGCCTTCCCAAGCCTCCGTCAGCTCTGACCAATCTGACCCTTCCCTCCCACCTTTCATCTGAGTCTGACTCTCCCCCTGCCCCACCCAAACAGCTCACGGCCACGCCTCCTCACAGTCTCCCCTCTCCCTACCCAGCTTCACTTCCTCCTACCTCTTCCAACCGGTCCTCTCCTGGAGGCCCCATTCAGGACACTACTTCCCCTCCCTTGTCCTTCCATTCTCTCCTCCCTCTCCCTCTCCCTCTCCCTATCTCTCTTGCGCTCAGTGATCGACAGTGATTCCTGGGGCTTTACAGTTCAGGGGAAACAACTGCCCTGCCTTTTTCCAAGGCTTTCTCCTGGTCCCTTGGTTTTGTGGATTTACGGACTAGGGGCCCAGAGAAAGGTGATAGCTTGTGGGAAATCCCACAGCTGGGATGTGGCAGTATCTGGAATAGAGCCAAAATTAGGTGCTTCGTTTCACCCCTCGAAGCCTGTTTCCCCATGTGTTAGACGGTGATAACCAGACCTGCCTCTCAGGACATGACGGGGATGCCATGAAAGGGCACACGTGGCAGTGCCTAGCCTGGGGTGCGGCGCACATGCCGAGCTTCCCTGAAGGGAGCTCCCACCGCGGTGCCTTCCTGCTCGTGGCCACCTTCACTCCCTTCAGGAGGTCTACTTGGAGAGAAGTCAGGTGTCCACCCCAGCCTTCCTGGGTGGATTCCTTCAGAGATACGCCACCCAAGCCCTGCCCCGAGGCTCTTAGGATTCTAGAAAGTCACAGTATTATTCATCAGCGGTCCAGTGGGCACACCGTTGCCAGCACGCTCGTGTTAGGCCACATCTGCGGGTTGGTAGGTTTGTGTTATGCTCTGACGTGCACTTCAGGGACCCTGGAGCTCTTGCTATCTGTGGGCCTAGTATATGGTTAGTGCTCTCGAGTTGTTAGTGCTGTTTTGGAATTCGATGGGAGCATCACTTTACAGTTTTATTTTTTACCCATTTATGTTTTTTGTATCGTTGCCTCTAAAACATGGTACTCCGTAATGTTGATGCTAAGGCCTCAGGCAATGCCCCAATTCTCCATTTTTCTCCCATGGGAAAATACACCTCCCTCCAAGCCACGCAGTTTATGATGCAGCTCGCAGGAGTCTGCTGCCCCTGTGAGCAGGGACGGCCTCGGCTGTGTGTGTGATGGTGTTGCCCTGCCAGGACTCTTCGCCGGGGAGCAGGGGTCTTCCTTCGAACTGGGCCGTGCCTGCATCTCTTCACTCATCGGACAAATGTTTACCGAGTGCAGCGCCCTGTGCCGGAACTGGGGGTGTGGCAGTGAGCAAGACAGCTCGCAGGCCCCAGCCAGAGAGAGGAAGGGGAGAGGGAATAGCAGGCAGGGTCTTATGAGCCCAGTGAGGAGTTTGGACTGTCCTAAATGTTATGGAAAGCCACTGGAGGGCTGAAAGAAGGGGGCGGTGGTGGCTGATTGCATTTATGATTTTAAAAAGATCCCTTTGGCTGCTGTGTAGAGAATAGGGTGTTCTGGGGCCAGAGTGGAGGTAGGGAGACCAGTCAGGGGCTCCTGTGCTGCTCCAGGCAGGAGGTGATGTGCCCGGGACCAGGCTGTCCGAGATGGTAGAGACAGAGAGATTAGGCTGCCTAGCAGCCCAGGTGGGCGCCTGCGGGTGCCAGAGGGCAGGAGGGCGAGACTGGGGGGCCAGCGGGCTCCCTCTCTGGATTGGCATCTTAGCAGACATGGTGATGTGCTGTTCCCAGGGGGCGGTCAGCAGGGGTGGTCAGCGGGGGCCTGCTGTACAGTTAGGGTTCGTGTTCTCCATTCAAACTGGGCCCACAAAGCTGTGCTTTTTGAACCCTGCTTTTGCTGGGCCCTCAGAGTCCAGTAGAAATCCAAGCTGCATTTAGGGGGTCCCTGGAATCCTTCTGGAATCAAGAATCTCGATGGTGGCCTGCAGAGATTTAGAAAGCTCAGATGAAAGGACGGGCACGCATCCCACGCGGATCTGGGATGCGTGCCCGCTCTGGACTGGGCCCTTTACATCATCTCCCTGATCTTCCCAACGGCAGGTGGCTCCATTCCTCCCTGACCCGTCTTGAGGAGTGACCCAAAGGCACAGAGCTGGGGTCACTGGCTCAGGGCCACACCATTAGCAATGACAGGATTTGAACCCAGGCCTGCTTGGCCAGGGACCCCTGCTGTGCACCAACACCAGTTTCCTTGGCCCCTCGTCCCTCCCCTGATGGAGCCTGGGTGCGATCACGAGAGAACAGGGCCAGTGGATGGGCCCAGCCTGGGCAGAGGCGCCGCACGTGGACTTCGGGGTCGGGATGGCCTGGGGGTGAGTCCTTGTTGTTCCACCATCCAGCTGTGGGATCTTGTGCAAGGCCCTGAGCCTCTGAGCCCAGACTAATCCTGGTCTGTAGTGTGGGCGAGGTCCCCCTACCCAGTCCCGACTGAGCTAACACCTGGTAAACCCATCAGTGGTCCTTGGCAGGAGCCTAGCAAATGCTGATGCCCTGCCTTCCTCCTACAGAGGGCGCAGGGCTGTGTAAGCCAGCCAAACCCCCTCCCAGAGCTGCCTTGTGGAGCCTGCACCTCAAGCCCACCTGCCATGCTTGGGGCAAAGGAGCCCGCCTCGGAGAGCAGCTGCCCCAGGCCGTCCCCCATCCACTTTCCCCCGCCTGCCCTCAACCCCGCGAGCATCGTGTCTTTGGGTCTGGAGACCCCCCGGGCGCCTCGCCCAAGACCCTGGGAGACTCCTGGGCGTGGGAGGGGGGCTGCACGGGCGGCGCGGCCCCTCCCCACCACGCTCTCGGTGTTGTCTTCTCCCCGCAGGTATATCCGCACCATGTACCTGGGGATTCAGAGCCAGCGGCGGAAGGAACACCAGCGTCGCTTCTACTGGGCGATGATGTACGAATACGCGGACGTCAACATGCTGCGCCTCCTCGAGACCTTCCTGGAGAGCGCCCCCCAACTGGTGCTACAGCTCTGCGTCATGATCCACAAGAACCGCGCCGAGACGCTGCCCTGTGAGTGCCCCGCCCCGGGCTGCCCGAGCGCCCGCCCCGCCGAGGGCACGCGGGGCACCCACCCCGCCCGGGGCACGCGGGGCCGCCCCCAGGGGCCTCGCCCCCCGCCCCAGCCCCGGGCCCCTGCGCGGCCCCGAGAGGCCCGTCCCGCCGCGCGCCCGTAGGGCCCAGGTGTGGCCCCTGCCCCCCGCGCACCTGCTGCTGGCGTCTCCCGAGCAGGGCAGAGCTGGGGGCTCGAGAGTCCCCGGGGGGTAGCAGGGTCGGCGGGCCCCCCCTCCTGGGAGGGCCCGATGGTGCCGCCTTCCACGCGCTCTGCACACACGCCGGGCGGAGGCGGTGCGGTGCAGGCGGCCTCAGCCGCGTTAGTCCACCCCGGGGGCTTAAGGTTTCCAGCTGCGGTGCTTCCAACCAAAGCTGGACTGGGAGCCCCCTTTGTGAAACAAGCTGAAGCTCCCTTGCGGAAGTAAGACGGGGGTGCAGGGCCCCAGAGCCGGACCCACCCACCGACTGGCCCCTTCTGCCCCCTCCTGGCCTCCGCGGCCCCGGAGAGTCTCCAGGGAGCCCCCCAAACACCCCCAGCACAGTTAGGAGCTCTAGGGGCTCTGCAGCAGCAGCCAATCCCCACCGTCTCCCTGGCTGCTGAGCAGCTCTTGCAGCCTCAGGCTGCACCCTCGAGTCAGGGCCTTGCACCAGGAGCTGAGGGCTTTGCTTCCCGACCGGGCCAGCAGCCTGCAGGTGCCGTGGGGGGTGCTCTGACACCTTGTAGGGGCTCTGGCAGGAGAGGGCCTGGGAGGGGGAAGGGCTGGGGATCATGACACACAGGGCAGACTGAACTGGGGGTGTTTAGCCTGGATGTCGTGGGGAAGGAGGCTGTACTTGTTCGGTGATGTGAGTCCCAAATGGGAGAGGCAGCTCCAGGGAGACAACCCTGCAGTTATCAGTCAACAGGTGGGGGGCATGTCCAACGGTGATGTCAGCCAGGGGTGGAAAAGCTGTCTCGGGAGGTAATGAGTTCCCCATCGCTAGGAATATTTAGGCAGAGCTGCTGCTGAAGGGATTCAGGAGGGTGCCCAGCAGCCCAGCGGGGAGGGGCCTGCTCTCCATGCCCAGCTCTGGCCAGGGGGCCTCCTTGTCTCTTGGGCTCAAGGCTGGATAGGACCTCTGGGAGCTCCAGCAGGCCCTCAGTGCCACCAGGTTAAAGAACATCTGTGGGGGGCTCTCGGGTGGGACCCCAGGCCTTGCTGGCCTGGCAAGGGGAGTCGAGCTCAGGACTAGACACAGGAGCTTCGTTAAACAGCTCTGCCTGCTTTTTCCCGGCTGGCTGGTCCGTTGCCAGATGCCTCTCCCCTTAGTCGCTTAGGCAGAAAGGGCTTTCGTCTTTAAAGGCCAGCCTGAGCCCGAGCGCCTCCCTGCCAGCCACCCGGAGCTGCCACAGGCTCTCCAGCCCTGTGGGAATTTGCCCTCTCAGGCCAAGCCTCCTGCCCCACCCGCTGTGCTGGGAGCACCCCAGCAGAGAAGGGGCCCCGAGCAGTGGCACCCCGCCACACTCCATCCACCTGCGTGAGCACTGGCTGCTGTCCTGCTGACTCCTGATGAAGCAAACAGAGGGGGGCTGTGGGGCTCTTGCTCTGAACATGGGAACACCAGGCCTGAGCTGGATCCAGCCGAGGCCCTGACCTCCACGTTCCACCATTCGACGCGCCTGCAGGGAGCTCAAGCAGCACAGAGGAGGCAGGCTCGGCCTCTGTCCTTGGGGAGCAGGAGAGACGCAGGGAGCTTCAGGGGGTGCTGGAGAGAGGGAGGAGCCGATCAACAGCCGTTTCCAGGCGTCCATGAGCCTCTCCGTCAGGAAGATGCCCCACCGTGGCCACCGGTGCTCCCGCTGCTTGGTGTGGAGTCCAGCTGCTGCCGGCAGTGCCCGCACCCAGCCTGGAGAAGAGAGCTGGAAGGAGAGACTCGGAGTCTCCCTCTGGCTGAGGCTTCGGGAAGGCCGTGCAGAAACCCACCGAGCAAGGCAGGGCCGACAGCCCATCTCCCCCCTGCCTTGGTTTTTCGGACACACACACACACTCACACGCTCACTTGCATTTGGAAGAACTGGGGAACAAGGGGGAAACCAAAAGCTCATGGACACCTGTCTTCTGGTGCCCAAGTGTCCTGGCCACTGCTTGGACCATCAGCTGGTGTGGCCCTTTGCCCACGACTGCCTGTGGCTGAGGCCATGGGAGTCCCTGCTCCACGGGACCTTGGAGAAAAGACACTGGGTGAAGCCAGGCTGGGTGGCAGTTCAGAGAGCGGGACTTGTTCTCAGCACTGAGAGAATGGCTTGACGGTTGATTCTGGAAGGTCAGCGTCGTAGGGTCCCTGCTCTCCACGTGCAGCTTGGAGGAACCCTGCTGGAAGGGAGGCCGTCTCCTGGGCACCTGCCCCGTGCCACGCCAGGGTGGTGTCGGTGCCTCGAGCACCTTCCTGCCCCCAGGCCTCCAGCCCACCTGCCCTCGCCTCAAGGGGCAGCAGAGTTCCGTGGCTCCGGGGAGGCGCACGTTTCTCTCTCATCCTGGTCCTCCTTTATCTCAAAACCAACGCTGCTGCTGTCCGAGATTCCCTCCTGAACCGTCGTTGCGGGTTCAGTTTTCAGTCCGCCCCCCTCTGCGTCACCAGGGCAGCCGAGCCAGGCCTCGCCGCCTCTTTCCTCTCCTGAGCCTGCTGGGCGGGTGGCAGGATGCGGCGGGGGTGAGCGCCAGGCCTGGCGCCGTGCCCTAGTCCTGGCACGGCTCGGGCTGTGGTGGTCGGCCACCAGCCCTCCCCTCTTCAAGACCTGCTTCCCTCTGTGGCGTAACGGAGGGGATAATGATCATAGCTCATTTTAGGGATGATGAATGGTATCCCGCACAGAGACGCTCTCTGTAGACCTCTAGCCTCCGTAAGCATGTGAGGGTCTGGTGATCATTCCAGGGCCTGCTGGTGGCACGGGCAGGGTCCTAGGGAGATCCCCCTCTTTGGCTCTGTGGGTCATTCCTGCCCCAACCCCCTGGCTATAAAAACTTAAAAATTATAAAAACAGAGGGCTGCATCACAGTGCCTGGAGAGGAGACGCCACGGGGGTCCCGAGGCAGCCGTGTAGCTTCCTGAGTCCCCCCCCATGCAGGAGCCCCGTGGACAGTGTCTGTGTCTCGGGAGGTCGGAGGTCAGGAGCGTGGAATAGGTGTTTCTTAAAACAGGCTTTTGTGGTCAAATGAATTTGGGGATCACTGGGCAGCGGCAGTCTGCCAGAGGACAGCCACTCTCCCGGCGAGGCCGGTCGGCGTGTTTGCTGGGCTTGCGGGGGGGAAGGAGACGCAGTGACGGGCGCGGACCGCCGCGTGCCTGGAGTCTCCGTCCTGTTTAATGTGGAGGACGTCTCCTTGTCACAGGACCAGGGGAACCATGCTGCCAGGGTGTAGTTGTCTTCCCTCTCTTTTCCCATAAAAAGCTGCATGAAACGTATACCCGTTAAAGAAAGTAAGTCTAACTGTTAGAAAACGGAGGGGTGGGGGCAGAGAACGTTTGTGAGCGTGGAAGGGCCCTGCTGGTGAGATGGGGATCTCCTGGCGTGCGAGGGCTTCAGGTGCCGCAGTGTGGAAGGACCGCGCCGCCTCTCAGCTCCGCCGCCTGCGAGCTGTTCGGCCTTTGGCTGGTTACGTAGCCTCTCTGCTTGGGGATAATATCTTTCCAAGATGGAGACAATGTTAGCACCTGACACGCAGGGTTGCGATGAGCAGTAAATGACGTGACAGGTACACAGCCCCTCACGCGGCGCGCGGCATGGAAAGGGCATTTTGCTGGTGCTGGCATTGCTGGTGCTGGCAGCCGTGGTATTGTAGGTGCACCTTCTGATTGAGCTGTACGCTCGCTAGTGCGCACGGAGCGGCGGCAGAGTGGCTCGGCTTTGCTTACCTGACGATGGCTTGCGTCCGGTGTTAAAGATCCCCAGGCCGTCATGGCCACTCCTCCAGTTTCCACTCCTCTCTAAGCATTAGGGTAACCATACATTTAGCCTGAAAGACAGATTTTTATCCAGGGTTCCATTAATTCAGGCTGAAGTGAAAAATATGTATAATACAAATATTATGCTAGAGTCATTTGGGCATTTCAGCAGCATCTTCCTTAAGTCTGAAGCCTTGAAAATTTAAGTGAAGCTAGAAACAAAGATATAAAGGGAGCAGAGCGTGCTGCTATGACGTGTCATCTGTACTGGTGGTGAATTTTGTGTCTGCTGGAAGCTTTGCTCATATGTGGGTGGTGACGGGCTTTGGAAAGTGGTCTGGTGCAGTAGGAAAAGTCAGACAGATGTGGGTGTAAATCCCAGCTCCACCGTTTATTGACTTTGTAACCTGGGGCAAGTTATTTTCTTAACTGGGCTCCTCATCTGAAAAGTGGGAATAATAAGCTGCGTTTTGGGCTGTCATGAAGGTGTAATGAGCTCCACATGTGCCCTCCCAGCCCATTGCCTGGCATATTACGGGCACTGGATGGAGTCTGCCATTCAGCAACGATGGGTTACGCTGCTATGGCATGCCACACGATGTGCGGGAGGAGCAGGGAGCATAGCTGGCATGGTCCTTCCCTCAGGAACCTTCCATTCTCCCTGGGGAGTCAGAACAAAAACAGACTGTTTAAGTGCTCAGACTGAGAACACCTGGGGTTGCAGGTGGAGTCTATAGGGGTGAAGGGGGCCTCTCAGGATGCTGACATTTCGACTGAGTACACACGATGAGAAGGAGCCTCCCAGGTAGACTGAGCCCCATGTGCAAAGGCCCTGAGGCAGGAAACGCGAGGCTTACTCCAGAAAGTAAAAGGACCCAGCATGGCTGGAGCTTGGCAGTGAGGAGGAGGGGGAGGACGGCAGAGGCCCAATCAGGCAGGACATCGGATTTTATACCAAGTGCCATGGGAAGGGTTAAGTCGGAAAGTTGTGTGATCAAATTTGCTTTTAAAGAAGACCCCCTTTGCTGCCGTGTGGGGAGGAGAGGGAGAGGTGAGCTAGGAACGCTGGGTAAGAGGCGCTCCAGGTGAGATATTAGGGACTAAGGGTGTTTGGAACATGACGTCAAGGGGACAGATTTGTCCTGGAGACAGAATCAACGAGACTTGGTGAAGGTTCAAGGTAGGCAGTGAGAGAAGGGGAGCGATGGTGGCTGGAGGGAACTCTATGGGGATGGTCAGGATGGTTCAAGGGTTAGTAGCTCTGTGCCCTTTCCTTTACCTTTTGGGTTGTCTGATGCTTCCACAGGAAAATTGGCAGGGGATGGGGAACTTGCTATTATGATAGATGTATGTACAGGACTTTTAGAGCACATAGGGGAGGAAGTGACTAATTCTTCTTGGAGGTATCACAGAGGAGGTAACATTTGATCTGGGTTTTGATGGATGAGTAGGAGCTCACCAAAAGAAGAAGGTTGGAAGGCACTTCTGGGCAGCGTTAGCACAGATGCCAAGGGAGAGAGGCGAGAGAGCATGGAGTGGGTAGCTGGTGAGTGATTCTGGGTGGTTTGCTCGGAGTGTGGGAGGTGGTGGTGGTGGTGATTATGTGAACAACGAGAGTTGAGACTTTTGGAGAACTCAACTGTGTGCCAGACACTAGTCTAAGAGGTTTACATGGATTAGCTCATTAAATCCTCACAATAGCCCTATAAAGTAGATACTTTTATTATTCCCATTTTATAGATGATGGAACTGAGGCCCAGAGAGGTTAAGCAACTTATACAAGGCCACAAGGCTGCTAAGTGACAGAGATGGTTCTGACCTAGGAAGTCTGGCTCCCAAACCTGTGCCCTTAAGAAAGGATAGCAGTGGCTGAATCCTGAAGATGCTTGTGTGGATTCTGTAGGAATGGGTCACTAATGAGGGGAAGGGGTAGTTGACAGGCTATGTAGCCATGCTGGGTCCAGCTGGCATACATGTGTACACCCCAGGTGAAATTACACTCACCAGGCCAGAAGGTGACATTTCTGCTTCTTGCCTCTATGCATCCATCTATCCATCCATCCATCCATCCATCCATCCATCATATCATCTCTCTCTATCACAGGTTTACAGAAAAATCATGCAGATAGTACAGAGTTCCTATATAACCCCCCAAACACATAGTTTTCCCTGTAATTAAAATTTTGCAGTGGTGTGGTAGCTTTGTTACAATTGGTGAAACAAATATAATTATACTATAATAGTATAATTATAGTATAATATATAGCTATAGTCCATATTTTATATTAGGGTTCTCTCCTTGTGTTATACAATTCTATGCTATTTTTTCTTTCTATACTGATAATATATGTATAACATAAAATTTTCCATTTTATCCATTTTCAGTTATACAATTCAGTGGCATTAATTACATTCACAAAGTTGTGCCATCATCACCATCATCTGCTACCAAAACTTTTCTATTACCCCAAAGAGAAATTAAGTGTTAATTCCCCATTCCCCACCCTGGCAAACAGTATTCTAGTTTCTGACTTTATGAATTTGCATATTCTAATTATTTCATATAAGTGAGATCATACGATATTTGTCCTTGTGTCTGCTTATTTCACTCAACATGATGTTTTCGAGGTTCATCCATGTTGTATCATGTATCGGTACTTCATTCCTTTTTATGGCTGAAGAATATTCCATTGTGTGTCTATGCCACATTTTGTCCAGCCACGCATCTGTTGATGGACACGAGTTGCTTCCAGCTTCTGGTTATTGTGAATAACGCTGCTGTGAAACCAGTGTGCGAATATCTGCTTGAGCCCCTGCATCCACTTCTCTTGGGTGTGTACCTAGAGGTGGGATTGCTGGGTCATATGGTAACTCTTTACTTAACTTTCCAAGAACTACCAAACTCTTCTCCACAGTGCCTGCCCCTTTTACATTCTCACCACAAAAGCGTTTCTATTTTTCCAAGTTCTCAGTAGCACTAGTTATTTTCCATTTTTATTTCATTGCAGCCACATGAGAGGTGTGAAATGGTATCTCTTTGTGGTTTGGTTTGCATTTCCCTAATGGCTAATGATGTCGAGCATCTTTTCCTGTGGCCATTTGTATAGCCTCTTTGGAGAAATATCTATTTAAGCCTTTTGCCCATTTCTTAAATGGGTGGTTTGATGTTTTGTTCTTGAATTGTATGAATTTTTTACATATTCTAGATATTAAATCCTTATCAGACATATGGTTCCAAATATTTTCTCCCATTCTGTAGGTTGTCTTTTTACTTTCTTGGTAAAGTCCTTTGATGCACAAAAGTTTTAAATTTTATTAAGTCCCACTTGTCTGTTTTTTGTTGTTGTAGTTGCTGATGCTTTTGATGTAAAACCTAAGAAACCATTGCTGAACACAAGGCTCTGAAGATGTTTATCTGTTTTCTTCTAAGAGTTTTATGATTTTGGTTCTTATATTTAAGTCTCTGATCCATTTTGAGTTAATTTTTTTATATGGTGTGAGGTAGGAGTTCACCTTCATTCTTTTGCAAATGAAGATCCAGTTTTCCCAGCACCATTTGTTGGAGAGACTATTCTTTTCCCAAAGGACTTGGTATCCTTTTCAGATATCAACTGATGGTAGATGCAAGGTTTCATTTCTGAACTATCAGTTCGATTCCATATGTCTGTCTTTGTGCCAGTACCATGCTGTTTTGATTACTGTGGCTTTGTACTAAGTTTCAAAATCAGGAAGGGTCCTCCTCATACTTTATTCTTCTTTTTCAAAATGGCTTTGGCTATCCTACAGGGCTCCTTACCTACTTCTATATAAATTAGATGATTGGCTTTTCCATTTCTGCAAAGAAGGTTGTTGGAATTTTGATTATGATTGCATTGAATCTGTAAATCTCCTTGGGTAGAATTGACATCTTAACAATATTTAATCTTCCAATCCATGAACATGGAATGTTCTTCCACTTACTTAGGTATTTGACTTCTTTTAGCAATGGTTTATAGTTTTCTGTGCTCAAGTACTTTATTTCCTGTTAGATTTATTCCTAGTATTTGATTCTTTTTAGTTGCTACTGTAAATGCATTTTTTTCTTGATTTCTTCTTCCAATTATTCATTACCGGTGTATAGAAACACTGCTGGATTTGGGGTATTGATCTTGTATCTCACCACTTTGCTGAATTAATTCATTATCTCTAGGAGCTTTATTGTAATTTTTTAGGCTTTTCTGTTTAATGGAGGGGGGAAGCTTTCAGTCTTTCACCATTGAGTATGATATTAGCTGTGGGTTTTTTCATTTATGCCCTTTATCATGTTGAGGACGATTCCTTCTATTCTTAGTTTTCTAAGTGTTTTTATCAAGAAGGGGTGCTGGATTTTGTCAAAGCCCTTTTCTGCATCATTTGAGATGATAATATGATTTTTCTTTCATTCTGTTAATGTGATGTATTACACTAATTGATTTTCTTATGGTGAACTACACTTGCATACCTGGGTTAAATCCCACTTGATCATAGTGTATAATTATTTTATTGTGCTGTTGGATTTGGTTTGCCAGTATTTTGTTGAAGATTTTTGCATCTATAGTCATAAGAGATATTGGTCTGTAATTTTCTTATTCTAATCTGGCTTTGGTATGAGGGTGATGTTGGCCTCATAGAATAAATTAGGGAGTGCTCCCTCATCTTCAATGTTTTGGAAGAGTGTGAGGAGTACTGGTGTTAATTCTTCCTGGAATTGCGTAAAATTCCCCTGTGAAACCATCTGGTCCTGGGCTTTTCTTTGTTGGGAGATGTTTGATGACTGATTCAATCTCTTTACTAGTTATTGGTTTGTTAAGATCTTCTATTTCTTCTTGAGTCAGTGTAGGTAGTTTGTGTGTTTCTACGAATATGTCCATTTCTAGGCCATCTAATTTGTTATTCATTATTTCAGTGGGGTCATTTCTGATTTTAGTTATTTGTGTCTCTCTGTCAATTTTACTCATCTTTCCAAAGAACCAACTTTTGTTTTTTTCAATTCTCTCTATTGTTTTGTTGTTCTCTATTTCATTTATCACCCCCCTTATCTCTGTTATTTCCTTCCTTCTGTTTGCTTTGCGTATAGTTTGCTCTTCTTTTTCTAGTTATTGCAAGTTTAAGGTTAGGTCTCTGATTTGAAATATTTCTTCTTTTTTAATGTAAGCATTTAGAGCTATAAATTTCCCTCTCAGCACTGCCTTTGTTTATCCCATAAGTTTTGGTATATTGTATTTTCATTCATTTGCCTCAAGATATTTCCTAATTTCTTCTGTGATTTCTTATTTAACCCATTGGTTGCTTAAGAGTACATTATTTAATTTCCATATATTTATTAATTTTTCCATTTCTCCCTCTGTTACTGATTTCTAACTTCATTCCATTGTGTTCAGAGAAGATACATTGTATGATTTCTATATTTTTGAAAATTTTGAGACTTATTTTGTGACCTAAGATGTGTTCTATCTTGGAGAACTATCCATGTGCACTCAAGAAGAACGTTTATTCTGTCATTGCATGAAACTGTCTATGTATGTCTATTAGGTCTAGTTGGTTTACAGCAGGGGTTCCATTCTTTTCTCTCTCTGTTCTTTTCTCTCTTCAATTTTAGCTGCTCTGTCTTCAGTATCACTTATTCTTTCTTCTATCATTTCGAGTCTGCTGTTGTATGCCTCAAATGTGTTTTTGACTTCACCTATTGTGTCTTTCATTCCCATGAACTCCGTTACTTTTCTCTTCAGGATTTCAGATTCTTCTTTGCGTTCGCTCAATGTCTTCTTGATGTCATTTATCTCTTTAACTATATTGTCTTTCAACTCATTAATTTGGTTTTGGAAATTTGTGCTCATCTTGCTGATTAGTTCTCTCAAATTCTGCATCTCTTCTGGGACTTTGATGTATTCCTTTTCTTGGGCCATGTCTTCTATTTTCTTGGTATGGCTCGTAATTTTTTGCTGGTGTTTAGGCATCTGGTTAGGATGTAGTTTACTCAGATGTTCAATCTCTTTCTCTTTTATAGGGATTTAGTGGCAGGAGGCTGTGAGTTACCACAGCTCTTTGATTTTTGGCTCAACCTTGATTGTTAGGATTGTCCTTACATCAGGGGTTCTTAACCTTTTTTGTTCCATGGACCCCTTTGCCAGTCAGGTGAAAACCATGGACCCCTTCTCAGAATGTAGCAGCAGATAGATTTACGACACTCAACTAGCGTCGGGTCTAAGAACTACTGTAATTTCGAAGTATGAATGAGCGTAAGTGACTTTTTTAGTTATGCGACAATTGTAATGTGATATGAAATAAATATTACTGTGATTAATTGCATACATTCATAAGTGAAAGAAATGCTAGGTTTTGGTTAGAGGTCAGAGAAAATAAAGATAATAAGTTGATTTTTTTCAATTCAAGCTCACAGACCCCTGAAATCTTTCCATGGATCCCTGGTTTAGAGTATTGTTCAAGTCTTGTGTTTCCTTATTAAACTTCTGTCTAGATGTTCTATCATTATTGAAAGTGGTGTACAAAATCTTCTACTATTAATGTTGAATCATCTATTTCTGCCTTCAAGTCTATCAGTATTTGCTTCATATTTTGGGGCTCTGCTGTTAGGTGCATATATATTTATAATTGTTATGTGTTCTTGTTGAATT
The DNA here is from genome assembly GCA_029593785.1 of Cabassous unicinctus. Taxonomy (NCBI): domain Eukaryota; kingdom Metazoa; phylum Chordata; class Mammalia; order Cingulata; family Chlamyphoridae; genus Cabassous; species Cabassous unicinctus. The sequence goes on from JAQZBX010020461.1 coordinate 15,002, forward strand.
ATCCCTTTTATCAGTACATAATGACAATCTTTGTCTCTTTTAACAGCTTTTGACTTTAAGTCTATTTTTCTAATCTGTTTTTTGTATACCTTACTCTACCTCTCTTTTGGGTACTACTTGCATGGTATATATATATTTCCACCTTTTTCACTTTCAGTCTATTTATGTCTTTGAATTGAAGGTGAGTCTCTTGTATACAGCATATAGTTGGGTCAAAGATTTTTATCCATTTTGCAAATGTCTGACTTTTGATTGGAGAGTTTAATCCATTTACATTTAAAGTCACTACCGATAATGCAGGGCTTTCTTTTGCCATTTTTCTATTTAGTCTTTGTAAGTCTTATACCTTTTGGTCCCTCGAATTTTTCCCTTGGGTTAAATTTTAACTTCCTAAATATATAAAAATTTGATTTGATGCTAACCTGACTTCAATAGCATAAATGTACACTGTTCCTGTAACCCACCATCCTCCACCTTTTTTTGTACTTGTTACAAATTATATCTTTGTACATTATATGTCCAAAACCATAGATTTGTCATTACTTTTTATGCATTTGCCTTTTAGCACCTGTAGGAAGTAAGTGAAGTTACATACTAAAAAAGCACAATACAATGTACAGGCATTTATATCTACCCAGATGTTACCTTTACCGGAGGTCTTTATTTCCTTATCCCACCAAAGAACCATTACCCAGCGTCCTTTCCATTCATTCTGAATAACTCCTACAAGCATTGCTTGTAGGGCAGGTCTAGTGGTGATGGACTGCCTCAATTAATTTTTATCTGGGAATATCTTAATCTCACCCTCATTTTTGAAAGAAAGTCTTGCTGAATATCAAGTTCTTAGCTGGCAGTTGTTTGTCTTCAGCACTTTGAGTACCTAATCCCACTGCCTTCTTGCCTTCATGGTTTCTCATGAGAAACTGGCACTTAATCTAATTGGGACTCCCTTGTACATAACATGTTGCTTTTCTCTTACAGTTTTTAGAACTCTATCCTTGTCCTTGGCATTCGATAAGTTGGCTGCAATGTGTCTGAAGATAGTTCTCTTTGAGTTTATCCTGTTTGGGGTTCATTGCATTTCTTGAATGTGAATATTCTTGCCTCATGTTAAATTTGGGGATTTTCCTACCATCATTTCTTTGAATATTCCTACTGCCCCTTTCTCTTCCTTCTCGTTCTGGTACCCCCATAATAAGTGTATTGGTACATTTAATGTTGTTCCCAGGTCTCTTAGGCACTGTTCACTTTTCTCCATTCTTTTTTGCTTTCTGCTTCTCAGCCTGAGTAATTTCAATTGCTTTATATTTGAGTTCACTGATTCTTCAGCCAGCTCCAATCTGTTGTTGAAACCCTCTAGGGAATTTTTCATTTCAGTTATTGTGGTTTTCAACTCCAGTATTTCTGTTTGGCTCCTTTTTATGATTTGTGTCTCTTTAGTGAGATTCCCATTTTGTTAATTTATCATTTTCCTGATATCCTTTAGTTCTGTCTCTGTTTTCTTTTTTTGAAAAAGGTCTTTGTCTGTTACATCCAAAGTCTGGTCCTCTTCTTTGATGGCTTCTGAAGTTTCTCTTGTTCCTTTGGTTGGGTCATCATTTCCTATTTCTTTGTCTTGTAATCTTCTGATGCATACTGTACATTTTAATATTTTAATGTGTTAACTCTGAAATTTAGTCCTTGTGCTGTCTATTCCTTAAATTTGTATCTAGCTAGTAATATGACAGATTTCCTTGAGTGCTGGAAGTTAAAAGCAAACAGCCCAACACAAAATGCCTTTCACAGTCTTTGCAAATTGGCTCTGGGGTGGCTGGTGCTCTCCGTCATAGTTCAGCCTCTTACCAGGATCAGCGAGAGTGGGGTCCCTCTCTATTTTCCGAGTGTATGTCCTATTCTGGGCATGTGCTAGTCACCTTAGGGAGTCCCTTTTATACAGAGATTGGCATGGCCCCTAGACTCCCTTCAAAATAGACTTTCCCCCACCTCGGGGTCCTGTGTTGTGTGTTTTGCAGCCAGTAAGCCTTTGCCCCAGGCCACTTCAATTGGATTGTTTCTTACACTGCTTTAGCTATCTGCAAACTTCTGCCTGCAGGACAAGTTCTGGGAAGGCAAGCCAGAAAAGAGTTTCAGGCTTCAGTCATTCAGGCTGCCACCCAGTAGACTGGCACCAACATCCAGGCACCCCAATATGTGCATAGGGGTTACTCTGCTCCCTCTGGAACAGGATCAGGAACCCACAATGGGATCGCAGGCCAGCCCTGCATGTGCTGGGCAGGGGGTGTGAAGGTGTAGGCCTAACTCTTTTTTGGATCTCTGAGCAACATGGCTCTGCCAGTTTTTGCTAGTTGTTCAAAGATTCTGTGGGGGGACTGAACCTTGGGGTTTTTCACCCCCATCTCAGTCAACTGAAGTCTCTACTTCTTGCTTCTTGAATCTCTGTTCAGAGCTTGGATTTTGAATATTTTTTCAGTCTGCAAGAGCATCTTGTCTGAGCCATCTCTTCTAAGCATTCAGGGAGAAGTCTTGCTTTCTTGCTACAGAGCTAAGTTTGACTTGACTCAGAAGTGAGGGAACGGGTCTAGGTCCTAGGACCCTCCAGACTCGTCTGGGATGCCTACAAGTGAGAAAGACATAACAGGTCTCATATCTCTTTGACTGGCCTTGCCTTGGGAATTGTTTCTCTTCCTACCCCTGAGACTAAAAGAACTTGTCCAGGTTCAAAGACTTGAGGATAGTTGGCTCTACAGAAATGGACAGATGAGGGATGATTCCAAAAGCAACTACCATCGTTTTGGTCTTTACCTCTTTAAGACCCTGAGATTCTTGCTAAATAACAAGATTGTTATTTAGGCTTGTTCACCTGCTTCCCTCTATGTAAATTCACAGAATCTTTGTGCGGGAGATGGGGACTTTAAAAATTATGTAGTTCAGCCCTTTTATTTTGCAGATGTGGAGACTGAAGCCCATTGAGATCAAGGGACCTGCCCAGAGTGACCTAGCCAATTGGTGGGAGATTTGGTGTTAAAACCCAACACCCCAGATTCCCGGCATCGTGCCCGTCCCCCTGGTATCCTTGAATTCCTCTAGTGCCGAGGAACCTGCGCACCCAGAGGCACCGTCACACAGAACCCTGGTGCTCTCTTACGTCCACTGGCCCATCGTGTGCCACCTCAACCCCTAATTTAGCCAGGGGGCATGGAGGGAAGCTCTTGGATAGGGTCAGAAGCTAGGAACCACCAAGAGTACTTGGACTGGGGCTGGAATTTGAAGATAGAGCCACTTCTGACCCAAACACACCAGGTGGCACAATGCAGACCAGCCCTGCTCAGGGACCCCATTTGGAAACGAGATGCTTTGTGGATCAAGGGTCAAAACAGACTTTGACTTGTTCTCCTAAATGGCTGTCCACCATGCAAGCCTACAGGAGCGCCAGGATTCCTGTGCGTGAGGGGGAGGTGCTGGGGAGGACACCTACACAGGCTCTTTTGATTGATGTCAAAAACTAACCTTCATTGGGAAGCGGGTGTGGCTCAGTGGATAGAGCCCCCGTTTACCATATGAGAGGCCCCGGGTTCGCTTCCCGGCGCCTCCTTGTGAGGGCAGGCTGGCTCGCGCGGCGCCGTGGGCTGATGCGGCAAGACCTCACAGCAAGGGGGAGATAAGCAGACACAGAGAAGACACGCAGCAAATGGACACAGCAGCACAAGCAGCAAGGGGGGGATAAATAAATGAAATAAATAAATCTTTAAAAACAAAACAAAACAAAAAAAAACTAACCTTCACGATATCACTTCCCTAAGAGATTTAGAGTGACAGAATCTTTAGGAGTGATAGGGTCCTTCGAGACCTGTTTAACCTGTGGGAAGCCAGACGCAGGAGGAATGACTTACCCCAGGACGTGCAGCCAGAATGGAGCTCAGCCGGGCTCCTCGTCCTGCCACCCTGGGCTTCTGTAGAATGGTCAGGCCGTGTGATGGGAACACGACGTCTCCCGAATACGGTTCAAGTGCCATGCCTTCCTGGAGAGGTGCCATCACAAACCACAGATATCTAGTGCCAAATTCATGTGAAAACAGGCGTCTTTACCAAGACAGGTGGGTGCAGGAAAATAAACCCTGAATTTAAACACTGGTTTTCTTTTAAGCGAATGTTAAGCTCTAAAATACATTTAGGGTTCTTTCTTTCTTCCTCTTTAGTGTTACCTTCCCTAATAATTTTCCCCTTTCTTAGCTTCACTGGCTGGCTGCTCTTTCCCACGGAGTAAGTGTACATCAAAAGCCCTTGCAGCAGCTTGTACCTTAGCTTCACATTGGCTTCTTTTTCTACCCAGAGCCCTGGCTGGCAGCATGCAGGAGATTCAGTGTTCATTTGTTCATTTGTTCTCTGTGCTTTTATTAAGCTCAGATGTCTCTGCCTTTCTCTTCAGCTGCCAGCTCCAAGTGCAAGCCTTTCTCTAGTGAAGATAAAAATCATCCTGTCGGAAGCGCGAATGCCGCTTCTTTGCTCCCTGATCGGTTTTCAGTTATGTATGAAGGACAAAGCGTCCTAGTCCCAGTCACTAGGTAAAGGGCAGCCCTGGGGCCTGCTCCTTAGCTGTAGGATCATTAAACAGGGCTCTCCTCTGTTCTCAACCCACGATAAACGACCTCAGCGACGACTCTCCTCTTGGGAGGTTCCTTTTTCTTTTTTGAAAAGTGCTTTCTGGTCTCTTACCAGCCCCATAATTCATAGGTATGGACTACGGGGTCTAGGACACAGTTGAGTTAGGTGTGACTGTCACCAGAAAGAGATGGCAGTCTGGTTGTGTGACCCAGTCGGCGACGGATCTGTCCTCTGCACCAGAACCCAGAGTTTCCCGCTGAGTTTCCTCATTAACAAAATGCAAAACTTGTTAAGACAACCAATACACTCCATCGAACACCATCAAATAATGGATCTCCTTGTCCAAAGTCACAGGGAGTTCCCAGCCCCCTAATCTTTAGCCTTTGTCCCACCGCCTGCTGGAATCCCAGTTGAGCTGGCCATCCCTGAGAATTACCCTAGGATTTCAGACCAAGGTGGTACAAAGATCACGTCCAACATTTGCCCTCAGCCTCCAGGCTGCTCATCATGTCTCTGTGTCTTGGGCACCAGCAGGTACGTTAAGGAAAGATGCCCAATGCCCTGTTTGCCCCCTGCCCCTGGCTGACTCACCGCAGTTGCAATGGAGAGAGACACATCAAAGACACGGACTGGGTCCTCTGGGCAGAATCGTGGACTTGGCCTCCCTCCGGCTCTCTGTTTCCTTTTTTCTTTTCGTGGAGAAGCCATTTCTGCCCCTGCCATCAGGTATCTGCTTGGCGTCTGTGCACAGGGTCCCCTGACCAGCCAACTGCAGCTCCAGCTCCTGCTTCAGCTACAGATGGCTTCGGGTTAAACATAACTTTGAAACGTTACACTTTTAAACAGAATTTGCAAAGATTTTCAACAGAGACTTAAAATGTTTCACTGCACGAATGCAGCTTGACTCTGCATACAATTCCGAGGCCTTTGGGCCGAGGTTGCCCCTAACAACTGGCAGAGAGGGAGGGAGAGGGAGAGTTCTTACAGCAGCAGAAGAAACATGAGAAAGGCCAATTGAATTGATTTCATCACCGTCGACGTAGATGGAATTGCAGCCGGCCTGCTGGAATTCTTGTGCGTGAAGTGCTGGAAAGGACGGACGTCACAGCTGGTCTCCAGGGCCGGCGGGGACTGGCCAGGTACAGCTTCGTGCCTCTGAGGGCAGCAGGTTCAGAAGCCTGAGAAGTTCCTGCACTTTATTCAATAAATATGTTTTTTAAGCACCTACTATGTGCCAAAGACCTTTCTAGGAGCTGGGGATAGAACAATAAACAAAACAGACAAAAATCCCTGCCTTCATGGAGCTTACATTTCTTGTAGGGAGAAACAGACAATAAACAGAACAAACAAGTGTTTAAATGTATCTGTTAGAAACTGATAAGCACTGAGGAGAAAAGTAAAGTGGGGAAGAGGCCTCGGAAGGTCTTTGTAGCATGGTCGGGGAAGGGTCACTGAGGTGGTCAGGGGGCCAGCCCCCCAGATCTCGAGGGAAGTGTTCCAGAAGGGAGACCAGCCAAGGAGGAGAGAGCCTGCAGCGTGCCAGGGGCAGCAGGAGGCCGAGCCGAGGCGGCGGTCCTCTGGAGCCGCCGGGGAGCCCCTCGCCCCACAGCCGGCGGGCCCATCGTCACGGCACTGAGCCACAACCCTGTGAGGGGTAGTGGGCAAATCTTGCCAATCTCATCTTCTCTCAGCCTCAGTAGTAAGAGGGCAGGGGGCACTCCCGGAGCCCCTTTCAGCCCTGGCAGTCTGTGACTCCAAGGAAGAGAAAAATGGAGAAATCACAGCCCAGTGTGGGGCCGTGGCAACCTCAGATTATCAGGCTGGGCATTGACAGTAGAGGCTCTCGAGTTCCAGGCCTCGTGGGAACTTCTAGCTGCAGGAAGACCACAATTAAGTGATCTTCACAAGGTCCTTTCTATTCCTTAAGATTTCCAAGGAAAGAAAGCCCAAAACTTTGGCCAATAACGTGTTCTTGTGTTAAGCTCAAGTGGTGGAATAGAAGAGACCCCGAGAGAAGCCTGGGCGGGGCAGCTGAGTGCCTTCCCTGCCCGCTCAGAGCCGCAGCTTTTTCCTCTGCAAAGCTCACCCCAGAGAGCTCTTCAATTCTGGACCCAACTTGCAGTGTTAGGTAGGTGAAGACTCAGGAGCGGTCCTAGGGCTGGAATCCACTCCAGGGCCAACGTGAGATGGACTTTGGGTCTGACTGTGCCCAGAGAAGAACCGAGTCTGCCATTGATTCCAGGCTTTCTTGGGCTTTCAGACCCCAGTGCCGCGGGCGCCCACCCTCAGAGGGACGTGCCTTCCCGCCAGCAGCCTGTCTCTCTCTGCCAGTGCCCGGCCCCGCCTCTGGCCCGTCACCGCCGCCTGCTGCTGCTGGACATCCCGTCACCTGTTCCTCCCCCCTTCCCCAGGAATAGCCCATCTCTGTGACGCCTCTGCTCCGCGCTCTCGCCGCGGACCCCACAGCCCGGCTCCACGCCTCCACTCTGCATCTGCTTGGCCGAGTCTCTTGCCCTCCCTGGGCCCGGTGTTCTCATTTGTAAACGGAAGACACTCATTCCTGCTCAGAGGGGCTTGTGAGGGTGAAGTAAAACCACAGATGTCCTGGGCACACAGGAAGCTCAACACGGGCGGCTGGTCTCTGGGTGAGTGAGGTCATTTTACCCGTCAGGCGTTTCCCACCCGGGGTCAGTCACTGCTGAGACTCCAGGCCAAGGGGCCAGGCAGGCGTCTCCCTGGGCCAGTCCTTAGGCCAGGCCCAGCCTCGCCCCCTCGGGAGTCCTGGCCTCCTTCCTACCAAGCTGCTCACCAGAGCTGACAGGGAGCCAAACGGTGGTCTGAGCCCCCTGCCACCCTTTTCTGTCTCTGAGAGAACAGAGGCTCAGAGAGAAAAGAATTTGCCTGAAGTTACAAAAGAGGGGGATTCGCACTCAGTACCCCCAGCTGCAAAGCCCCAAATCCTTGGACTTAGAAATGCTTCCAGCCCTCCAGGAGCCCCCTTCTCCAGTAGCTCAAATCTAAGCTGCTGTTCCTGGCATTCGAGGCCCCTGCTTGTGGGCCCTGCTCCTCCCCGTTCATGGTTTAGTCAGATTAATCTGCTCCCAGAGACAGGAGAGCAAAGCGGTTGTGAGGGCACACACCCGGCCATTTCAGTGGAGGCAGTCACCAAGCAAAGAACACGTGTGAATTTTATATATATAGAGAGAGAGCCAAATATGTGCCCACGTGCTTTACATCCACTTCGTTCATAATTCATCGAATGTTCAGAGTTCACATTTTTACCCATGGCTCAGACATGATACGCTGAGGAGCAGAGGTTCAATTACCTTTCCTAGGACCCCACAGCGGGATCTGACGCAGGTCTGCTTGTACCACAGCCCATGGCTGGTAAGTCCCTTCTCATGGGCGAGCAAATGGCTGACCGAGCTCAGTACCCTACTGCTCCCAGAAGCGACCACGCTTTAAAAGAGGCAGCGTGATGCCTGTGAATGGGAACGCTAACTGACGTTTTCACGGGCTTGTTGTCAGGGCTGAATGAAAGAACATGTGCCAAACAGCTGGCATAGTGTGTGGTGCACTGGAAACATGCAGCGTTTCAGTTCCTTCTCTCTGTCTTCCATCCCCACAGCTTTCTTCCTCGTGGACGGAAAGGGCTGCCAGAGTAACTGCTCTTTCCCACACAAGGAGAGAGGGGTAAGGGCTCGTGATGGCTGTGAGCCGTGGGCAACCCACTTGGGACTCCAACAGTAGCTCGTCGACTCTTTCATTAGGAAAATACCCATCCCCACACAATTTTGCCAGAGATAGACCAAATCCCTGCCCTTGTGGACCTAACATCCATCTGGGTGCATCCGAAGTTAAAAGGGGTACAGTACAGCGAGGTGGTGGGCAACGCTATGGTGAAGAAACAGAGCAGAGCAGGAGGTAGAGGGTGTGGAGCTGTGTTTTAAACGTGGGGTCAGGGAAGGCCTGGCCGAGAAGCTGAGCTTTGAGTGAAGGTCTCAGTGAGAAGGTGACACGTGTGAAACGTGTGGCTCTCTAGGGCAAGAGCTGTCCAGGCAGAGGGGCCAGCGCGAGTGTGGGCTCTGAGCTGGGTGTGGACCTGCAGTGTCTGAGGCAGGGGCAGCGTGAGAGCCGGGGGCGGTGACCCCCAAGGGAAAGCGCCTGTGTCCTGGAGGGCCTCGAGCGGTGACCGTAGCTGAGACCTTAACCCGCTGGAGAAGGGGGCTGCCGAGGGGTGGGTTGACAGCTGACGGCTGTAACTCAGGCAGAGGAAAAGAGGCCCGTGATCCTGGCTTTGACCCTGGATGAAAGGGACTGCCACTCAGGAGAGGCTGGCCATGCTGCAGTGGAAAGATCCCCACAATTTCCGTCATGTACAGCAGTTTTGATTTGTTTCTTGCTTGTTTCCTGTCCATCCCGGGTCGCTCGTTGAGCAGTGCCTCCTCGAGCAGGGGAGAGCACGCACCCCTGCCTGGAAGAGACTCGCGTCGTTCCTGCTCCTGTTTGACACGCCGCACCTGAGCTCAGTCGGCAGGCGCGGTTGCTCTCCCGTGGGAAGGGCCTCGACAATCAGTGAATGCTGGTGGGGGTCCCCACATGGGAGGCCGTGTGGAGGGACATAGTTTAGCTCTGCCGCTCTGGCTGCTGCATTGGGAATAGGCTGTTGGGATAAGGGAAGATGCAGGGAAGCCAGTTGGGAGGCCATTCCAGCAACCCAGACGAGAGACGGAAGAGAGGGCTCACCGCCTCAACTGCTGACCCGGTGGCAGAGCCTCAGCTTGACAGACCCACAGATTTCACTTTGCCACTGCTCACCCCGAGATGATCAGAGAGCTGATGTGCCGTCACCAAACTGATGAGAAACTGATGTGCAAACCTGCATGGTTCATTAATTTATGGGTGGAGGTGGGGAGATAGACCTTTCCCAGTGATTGAAAAAAGAACCCGAGACTTGGAGTTAGGCCTGTGTACAAACCCTGGTTCCCATCGTGCCAATTTCAAGTTTCCAACATGACATCAACTAGCCCACAAAATCCCCGAAAACTTAGCAGTCGGCTCCTGTGAGCCAGGATGGGTTGGCTCCCAGCACGCCACCGGTCCTGGCTCTGAGAAGTGAATCAGCTCTGCTGCTCAAAAGCTGTGTGACCTTGGCCAAATTGTTGGATTCTTGACGGTCGCAGAGCAGGCGCACATGGTGCCTGTTTTCGTCATCCTGGGTTGCCTGGATAGGAAAGCAGCTTTGTAGTAGCACGCCCTTGCTGTCTCCCAGGTGGAGGTGAGAGGAAAGGAGAGAGTCAGTTACGCTTAAAGAGGTGCTGCACCACACCTGCGTTTGGCTTTTCTGGGAGTGTTTCCAAGAAGAGAATCGGCTTTTAAAAATGTAGGGAGATAGGGTAAAGTTTGATGGCTGGAAAGGGAAGGATTGCCCATCAAAAAAGGTCTTTATGTGGGGAAAATACAGGATAGAAATTTGAAGAGCAGAGGATGGAGGTCCCCCAAATATTAGCTTCACTGGGTAGGAAGGCAGAAGGTGAGCGTTGGAAGAGGTAAGTGTCCTTGGCGTGGGGATAGATAAATAGGTAGCTGTGCATGTTACTTGCTTTGGGTATAGGGGACCAGACCATTGGAGTACAGTGCCATAGAAATTATGTGAGTATCAAATGTCAGGACATAGCTGTGACCACATCCAAGTCTCTAAACTTCTGTCTCGGTTTCCTCATTGGTACAATGAGGATAGGATAATAAGCTCTACAGGAAAAGGGCACCATAAAGAAAGAGCTTAAGAGATGGTGGAGACAGAAAGGAAACTATGGGAGATGGAAAGGTAGAATGTCAAGAAGGACAGGGTGGATCAAAAACTCCAAATGTTACCCAGAAGTCCATAAAAGAGACACTGAAACCAGTCCTTCCAGTGTTCAATTAGGAATCAATGTTGATCTCAATGAGCTCTCTCTTTGGGGGGTGAGAGAGTAAAGGGAGCAAGTAGATGACCCTTGAGAAGGTTGGGAAGAGACAAAGAGAGGTATGATAGCATCAGGAGAGGATGCAGGGTCAAGGGGGCTCTTCCTTTTAAAAGGAGAGAAACTTGACCATGACTACAGCCGGTGGAGAAGGAGCTGGTGAAGAGAGAGAAGTTGACTCACTACCACGTCTTTTCCCCCTCCTGACCCTGCTCTGGTCATGTGTCTAGTCTCCTCCAGATCCATCTTCTTTAAATATCCCCAATATGCGGGTTAGCGGTGGGCTGAGTGCTGTACAGCACGGGTAGAGGAGGGCAGCTGGGCCGGCCACGCTCGCACAGCCCAGTCTGTCTCACGAAGCCCTGCAGCTCACCTGGCCCACTCTTGCTAGAGGCAGCTAGCGGCCATCTCTAGATCTTTCGTGGCTTTTCGGAGTGTCCCTTCCACCATACCACCTTCTCTCTGTAGGGCATTCTGGTGATTTGTTTTCTCCTTCAGGTTCCCTTTCCAGTGATGAGTCAGGGCTCCCATCCACTCGCCCCCTGAAGCACTGACCCAGCTGGGTCGGTGGCCCTGTCTCCTTGCCAGAGCTCAGCACCCCATGCCTCACCCTAAAGGCTGGATTGATGCCTCTGACCCTTCCCTCCCGATGCTTCGTCTGGCCCCATCAGATTTTAGAGTCCCATTGTTCCCTAGATTCCTTGTCACTGTGCCACTCGCTTGATGGAACATCCACATTTTTTGCTTTATTCCCCAACTGACAGCAGTTCAACCCAGCAGTGACCCTTAGTCATTGCACTGAAGACCACCACATTGGGCCTCCCCTCATTCTGCCCCTGCACAGCCCACCCTCTTCTGTGATGCTCCAACAGCCCCAGGGCTTGACCACTTCTGGGACCCTAACCCTTAGATCCAGGGATCGGCTCTGATGCCCCGTCTCCCAAGCCTTGCTTGGGGAGCCGGCACCTGGGAGGCTCCAGCTTCCAGGCGGCTGGGCTGGGCTGGGCTGGGGTCAGCTCAGCAGAGCCCCACCTCCATGTCTGCACTGGGGAAGTGAGAGAACGTGGAGGTCACTGCCTGGAACTTGTCACAGGCCACATGAAGCGCTTCACAATTTCCAGTCTGGTCTTTGTAATGCAGAGAGTGATTGAGTCGTAAATGGGAATGAATCATACATGCTCCCAGGCCTGTCCAGGAATTTCACTGGGGGCCACGGAGCCAGCTTCACAGCCAGACTCGGACTTGGGCCTTCCCGTGGATAAAGCATTGATTTTTGGTTTGACCCCAGGCAAGACAGAGAAATCTTCCAAGTGAGCCACTGCAGAAACAGAAACCCTGCATCATCCCTGTAATGGGACGCACTGCAGGCCTTTGAAGATTAACCTCTTAGCAGTGGGAAAATGATCTCAGTTGATTCTGCCGGAATCACCTCCCTCTCTATGGTTTGAATTTTATTCTCCTGACGAAGAGTGAATTTGGTTGTTGGCTTGATAATCAAGAACCTCTCTCAGAAGGTCATCACACTTTCTTTCCATTACTGGCAAAATATTCAGATGGTTTATGTACCGCATGCCTGGAACTTTCTTTTCTCTTCCCTCACCTGCCCTCGCCCTGAAACCAGTGTCTGGGGGTCCATTTATAAAGGTTTCTTCCAAGGCTGCTGAGTTGAGTCCTGATTCTGCCTCTTAATAGATGTTTGAATTTAGACAAATTTCTTAAGTTTCTTTTCCTGCAAAGTGGGACTAAATAGAGTACCTGCTTCTTAGGGTTATTATACATTAGGTGACATGTGTAAAATATTTTGGGTGGTGCCTGGCATGTGGAAAGTGCATTCTTGCACTGACAGGCAGCTCTTAGAGTGGGGAGCTCATCTCGGGCCCTGCCCTCCACCCGGCAGTTGAGTCCGCAGAATGAGCTGCTGAGCTGCTGCCCCGGGCACTCTCTGCTGGCTGGCCTCTGGGCCTCTGCAGGAGGGCTCACCTTTGTTCAGGGACAGGAGGCAGAAGTGGCTAACACCTCGGACGTCTGTCCACTGTCCAGACGAATTCCTTGGGGACAATTCAAAACAAACCTCTCTAATATCCCCCATCGCTGGTTCTTGAGACCCTGTAGGGCAAAGAGCCACTCTCTTTCGAGCTTCCAGTGAGAACCTAACTCCTGAATGGGATCCTAAAGTGGGCCTGTGTTTTCCCGTCTCTTCTCTGAGGTTTACTCAGCCCTCCAGCGGCATTGATGTTACACAAAGAGAAATGTTCCCAGAGCCTTTGGATGGAGCTGGGAGTTCTTTGGTGATGTGGTGAATGAGAAAGTAGCCTGGGTGCTGGTTTTGCCCTCCCCCCGCCATCTCCCCATAAGATCATCTGTGTCCCTACTGCCGGGAGAGCGAGCGGGGCAGGCCTGGCACAAGCACAGGCCACCTGCTCGTGCTCTCCCTGGGCTCTGGTCACCGTGCTCAGGCCCCCGAGGGCAGTGTCTCAGTTTGCCGGGGCTTCTATGGCAAATGCCACAGCAGGGATTGGCATAAATGGCAAGCACTTGTTGGCTCACGGTTTTGATGCTACAAGTCCCAAATTAAGATGTTGGCAAGGCTGAGCTTTCTCCCGGGGTCCGTAACATTCTCATGATAGCTTTCCAGCAGTCCTCCGTCACATGGCGATCTCGCTCTCGCTTCATTCTCCTCCTGCTTCCACTGACCTCTGGCTTCTTCTGACCTGGAGTCTTCTAATTGAATCCAGATTTCCTCTCTTTGTAAGGCCTCTGGCCATACAGATTACAGCTCACCCTGATTCAGTTTGGTCCCATCTGAAAAGGCTCTTCAAAGATGCTATTCACAAGTGAGTCCCCACCTTAACTGGTATCAGCATCTTCAAAGGTCCTGTTTACAAATGGGCTCACAGCCATAGGAATGCAGATTAGCACTTGAACATGTCTTTTGAGGGGGGCATGATTCAATCCCCAAAAAGAAGGGAGGCTCCAGCCAAATACCTTCTTCATGGTCTTGGGCAGAACTTCTGCCCCAAGCACCATGGCACCTGGGCAGGCATCTGAAGTTCCCCTTTTTCCTCTTTCCCTTTAACTTGGAACATTTTTTTCACAGTGCCAAGGATGTCGCTTAAGTTGAATGTCCCGAGGGGGCCGATGGCTGGGCACTAGAAAACCACCAAACACTTGCGAAGGCCGATGGCCTTAATTACAAATGACCTCGGGGAGAGGTGCTACCCCAGTGACCTCTGGAGAGCCAGGCAATAGAGACACAAGGAGAAGATGAGCGGGGGAGCAGCATATCGTGGAGGTAGAACACCACTGGGAGTCAGGAAATTTGGGTCCTTGTTCTCATAGCCTTTTGTTCTCAGGGAAGCCACCCGTTCCCCTGCGCCTCTGTCTCCTGCTGGATGAATGGGTTTAGTGGGTGGTCGACAGAGTTTCTGCGGATGTCACATATGGTGACGCATATCTTTAACAAGTCAGGGACAGATGAGGTAGAGATGTAAGACGGGCATCATCTTCTTACCGGCTCCCTGGTCAAGAGGTCAGAATAAGGCTCCCGTGTGACTGTTCCTCAAGCCCTCCTTGTAGCTTGGCAGTGATGTCTCACGTCTGGGGAACATCTGTGCCATCTTAGAGAGGGATTTCTCAGCACCAGCCCAGAACCAGGCTGGTATCCAGGAAGGCTGGGAGGGAGGGGAGGGGTTCACAACTCTCCCAACAGGGCCCTCAAACCCAGAGGAGCACGTCTGGAAGTGGCGTAGGTGATCCAGAAGACGGAATTCTAAAGATTAACTTTATTAGGCTTTGTAATATGTGGCTGGTGTGCACCTGAGGTCTTATTCACCCGTATTTGTTACTGGCGGGTCTAAGGCCATTACACGCACAAGGGCGAAATCAGATCGTGGAGGCTGAGAGGCTCCCTGCTTCTGTACCCCGAGTCTGTTCAAAGCACCCAGACAATCGGAGTACACTCCAGCAGAATCGGACCTGGTTTTTCTTGCTTTATGAGCTTGACATTCATACTTTAATGAGGGCAGGGAAAGTAATTGTTTTGCTTTATTGGAACCCCAAAAAATAAAAAATGAAGCCTTCTTCCCCTTCCGCTTCTGTAGCACTCCTATCTGATTCCGAGGGACTGGTTGGGAATACCTTGCAATGTGTCGCTGCTAACACCAAGAGCTAGATTCATCAGGGGAGGGGTGATGTCACAAAGGTGTGTAAGAGAAACCTCCTAAGGCTTCTCCATGTTGGCAGTCAGTCTATCACGGACTATCAAGATACGGCTGCCAGTTCCCTGCCTTCCAGGAACCTACCACCTAATTCATGCCACACTCAGGAGAGCTCATCCCCTGCCCCACCCCAGCCCTCCAGACAGCATAAACACAGGCTGGCTGAAAACGTCAGCCCGCGAAACACTGCACTGGAGGCAGAGCACACGGGTCTGCAGCCCTGGCGGGTACAAAGGGCAGAGTGGAACAGTAAGTGCTGTGTTCCGAACTTTGCAGAGCAGTGAGCCAAAATCACCACCACAGCCTGTTAGGACTCTCCAAGACGAATTCCGTGGAGACACTGGGATTCCTTGTTTTAAATCATTGCTCTTATTAGTACAAAGGCAATATGTCCTCGCTGTCAGTTAGCCACCCAGATTTTTCCTCTGCTTATATAAACATTTGTTTTTCTTATCACACTGTATTGCTCTGCAAGCTGAGAATCTGAGCATCTCCTTGGGGTGATGGAAGGGAGGGGCGCTAGACGAGATGGGCGATGAAGGACAAATGCAAGCACAGTGTCAAATGACAGAGGACTTTGACTCTTCCTTGCGGCTTGGAGAGGAGTGGGGTGGTGGGGCAGGGACACTGGGAAAGACAAACAGAAGGCTGGAGCTCTGGGGCAGCTTCATTAGGCTCAAAGCAATGAATAGGGTTCCTGGATCTGACCTTCGAGTCAGGAAAGAAAATGACTAGATAGCCTTGATTTCTTCCCGGCGGAAGGTGGTTGGGAGATGGCTCCCTATGCAAGGGTAGAGACGCGGGTGTGGAGATGCTTGGCAGTGTGATAGCACCCTGGCCTCCAACTGTGTTTAGTTGCATTTGGTTCTGAAATTTTAGGAGGAAGGAACAACAAAAGAGGTGTGATATGAAGTGACTGGAGGTAATGCATGGAGAAGCTGAGGGGTGACAGGCGATCTTCCTTGAGAGGAGATTCTATTACAACAGTTGACTAATGATTTTTTGCTCATGGGAAGATCTGGAAAAACTCCAGTAACTATTGATTGTATTTAATTTGAATTAGTTACGAACATCAGACAGGAAGAATTATAGGTAAAATTGCTCTGTGGCAATTCAAATATCACTTGGATTCAGAAACATTCAACATCTCTGAATACTTGCCCACTGAGGGAAAATGCAGGGCTCGACGTGCCAGGCCTTGGAAACCTCGCCCAGTGAGGGCAGAGGGACATCCCTAAAGCATGAGGCGCGTTGCTGTCAAGTTAGGGAAGGGCAGTGCCTCACAAGGCAAGGCCGAGGAGAGCTTTGAGCAGTGGCTGGCTGTAGAACACAGCAGAGAATGTGGAGAGACCAAGTGAAACCAGAATGAATGGAAAAGGCAGCCGGTGGGACAGATGGGCTCTCCCAGGGGACTGGACAAGGGTGGCCCCAGGTAGTAGACGGGGGAGAAGCTAAATGAATGAAGGTCCAGGAAAGGGCTCCTGGGGACCTTGGGTGAACTGATAAAAAGGCTAAAGAGTGGCTCTGGCGCCGTCTCAGCGAGGAAGAGCAGCAGTGAGGAAGGTGGCGCTCAGCACCATGCGTGCTCCTTCACGGGGCTTGCTGGAGAGCAGAGGCCGCGGGTGCTCGGGGACACCAGAGCTGGCCGCGTGCCAGCGTGAGTGCGCGTTTCCTTCACATCGAGCGTGGGGTCCTCCCTGCAGCGGACGTGGAGGTCCACTGCTGGCCGACGATCACGGGGGCCCCAGTTCTCAACCCCCCGGCAATGTATACTCCAGCCTCAGCTGGATCCGCCCTGGATCTCCAGAAGTTCCAATCTGGGGAGTCGAAGCTAACGCTAGATAGATTAAAAAAACCCGTCCACCTAAGGACCATCTGTCACCTCCAGGTTTGGCTCCCGATTTCCTGTTCCTCTCTCTCTCCTCTCTAGACGGCGGTGTGTGTGGGCACATCCTCGGGCAGCAGCCCCGCCGTGCCCGCGGTGGCCGTCCGAGGTTCTGACTCTGTGGGTTTGTGTCTTCCCGGCAGGTGTCTCCTCTGTGACCTCCCTGATGTCCCTGGCTTGGGTGCTAGCCTCCTATCACAAGCTGCTGCGGGACTCCAGGGACGACAAGAAGAGCATGAGCTACAGAGGGGCCCTCCTCCAACTCTTCTGGCGCCTCTTCACCATCTCATCCAGAGTTATCTCTTTTGCCCTCTTTGCTTCCATCTTCCAGCTCTACTTCGGGATCTTTGTGGTGGTGCACTGGTGCGCCATGGCCTTCTGGATCATCCATGGCGGGACAGACTTCTGCATGTCCAAGTGGGAGGAGATCCTCTTCAACATGGTGGTAGGGATAGTGTACATTTTCTGCTGGTTTAACGTCAAGGAAGGGCGGACTCGATACCGAATGTTTGCCTATTACACGATAGTCTTGACCGAGAACGCCACCTTGACGTTCCTCTGGTATTTTTACAGAAACCCGGAGACCACTGACTTCTATGCGGTGCCAGCACTGTGTTGTGTCTTTGTTAGCTTCGTGGCCGGGATCGCAGTGATGCTCTTGTATTATGGTGTGCTGCATCCCATGGGGCCACGGGCTAAGATCCTTGCCAGCTCCTGTTGTGCCGAGCTGCTCTGGGGCATCCCTTTGCCCCCTGATGTTGAGCCCATGGCGCCTCAGACCCCTGGGTACCCGGGGACCCAGGTCACGCCCACCAGAGCCGTCACGGAACAACAGGAGGATCTCACGGCTGACACCTGCTTGCCCGTTTTCCAAGTGAGACCCATGGGGCCCCCTACCCCAACGGGGCGTCCTTACCCAGAAGGGCCCCTAATTAAGATTGACATGCCAAGAAAGAGGTACCCAGCTTGGGATGCCCACTTTGTAGACAGGAGGCTGAGAAGGACTATTAACATCTTGCAGTACGTCACCCCCACCGCGGTTGGTATTCGGTATCGAGATGGACCGCTCCTTTACGAGTTGCTGCAGTATGAGTCTTCACTCTAGATCAGCTTCACAAGGCGTGAAGGGTCGCTTAGGCTTGGTCTGCGGTAAACGCCGCTCGCAAGAAATACACCCTCCTTTCCCCCAGTACACAGACCCACCACCACCACCACACACACACAAGACAAGTCACAACCCCTTCAGATAAGCTTTCTTTCCAGTCGCTGTATGTACACAAAGATCTTCTCTATGTTTTGTAAGTAAAAACAAAAAG
>JAQZBX010020462.1:0-17676 GCA_029593785.1 Cabassous unicinctus
CAGTGTGATTTAGGTGAAGAAGAGCTCAGGGAAAAAGATAACCATGTGTAATAGCATGTCTTTAGCACAACAATCAAAAGGGTGTTAAGAATGTGTGAAGTTTTGGCAATTTCTAGACTTACTAATAATCGTGCTTGCTTCTAGACTGACAGAAGTAAATCCCAACCTATTCTTGTGACAAGTATATTCTTTTCCCACATTTTTTGCTTCTAAACGTAACAGAAAAAAAATTATGTATTGAAATATACTACTATTCCTCCCAATGCAACACAGTATATAGTTTCTTTTAATAAAATTATTTATTATTTATTTATAACATAAAATTTGCCATTTTAACCATCTTTAAGTGTACAACTCAGTGGCATTAATTGCATTCAATATGTTGTGCTACCATTACCACCATCCATTACCAAAACATTTTCATCACTCCAAACACAAACTATGATCAGTAAGCAATAACTCCCTATTTCCTCTTCCCTCTGCTCCTGCTTACCTCTCTTCTACTTTCTGTCTCTATGAATTTGGTTATTCTAGTTATTTCAGATACACAGTATTTTAACAGGTATGAAAAAGTAATGGTTTATAAAATTTGGTAAATGAGTGAATCTGCATTATTATTAAATTATTACTGTACCACCACAGAATATTAATTGACTACCTTGTTGTAAATGTAAATGCAAGACAGATGAGTCTTGCCTCAACTAGTCCCCTCCCCCCAAAATGATAGCATCTCTAATAATAATATTGATTAATTTATGATCCAGTTCTAGGATTGGTTGTCTGGTTCTAGAGCAGTAGCAATTTCAAAAGGTCATCGTTTGTCAGTTATACTTCTGTAAATCTCTATTTTACAAACGGGCACTGAATTTATAACTATGGAATATGTTCTAATCCGTGGAAGGGAATAAGGTTTAAGGAATTATTGCAACTGCAATGTAACTTGATTGAATGCTTTATTTGATGATTATAATTTTTTTAGATCCAGAAAAAAGGATATTCTCTAATAATTTAATGGTTTAGATTTAAATTCTAGACTTTCTTCCAAAAAACACAGGCAAAACTTTCTTTTCTTTTAAGGAAAATCATTTGTTAAACTGAAAATAATGAAGGCTTAGTCTCCTGCTATGTGGAGAAATGGGCAAATCAGCCTGCAACAATGAAAATTCCCCTCTTCTCAAACCTTGGCCTAGTGGGCTCTGCACTAGAGATGAAAGGACCCAAAAACCCCATTACTGCTCTGTTTTGAGTTACTACTCTGGCAGGTTTTCTGATGCTTTTTCAGTTGGTTAAAGGTTTATTATTTCTTGGCAAAAATATATTTCGTAATTGTTAAATATCACAATGACCTGAAATTTGAAGATTTCTGAGGATACTGCAGCGTAGTAGATTAAGAGAACCATCCTCTACTTTGCCACCTCTTGACCTTGACCCAGGCACTGAACATCTTTGAAACTTAGTTTTCCTCATCCATAAATCAGAATAAAAACATTTGTCCGGCTTGTTCCAGGGATTTTTTTTTTAGGCCAGTAAAAAGAATTTATTTGGGAAATGGGGGAAAGAACAGAGCTTGCTGAGAAATGGGAGAGAAAGAGAGAAATACACACCAAGATTTGGTGCGGGCTCCTTTAGGCAGAGAGAACCTTGTAACATTTCTGATATGTGCTTTAATACAGAAAGTGCAAAACAGTGATAGTAACAATAGTAGCAGAAATAATAGTGATTATTAATAAAAGAAAATATATTTAACTATAATTGAGCCTTCTAGGAATCTCTGGTTTTAAGAATTTCATGAATTATAAAGTAAAAAGGGTGAATGAGCTTTTTAGAAGATAACTTCAAAAAATACTAATACTTCTGAACAAAACAAGGCTAGAGTTTCCCATTGCCCTAGGACAGACATCAAAATATCACTGTATGTGTGTGTGTGTGTGTGTGTGTATATATATATGTGTGTATACATATATAGTCAAGAAGGCAGTGGGTTGAAATACTTAAAGTGCTGAGTGAAAACAATTGCCAAAAAGGAATTTTAGATCTGGTGAGAGTTTCTTTCAAAAATGAGGGAAAGGTTAAGACAGTCCAGATAAACAAAAGTTGAGGGAATTCATTATCACTAGACCTGCCCTACAAACAATGATAAAGGGAGTTCTTCAGACTGAAAGGAAAGGACACTAGAGAGTGATTCAAAACAGCAAAAAGAAATAAAGGCCTCCGGTAAAGGTAGACATATGGGTAATTATAAATGCCCATACTATAATACTATTGTATTATATTTTTTGGTATGTAACTCTACTTCTTCCTGCAGCTAAAATGCAAATGCATAAAAATGATAAATATATGGTTTGCGACATATAATGCACAAAGATGTAACAAGTACAAAAAAGGTGGAAGAATGGAGGGGTATAGGAACTATGTATGTGTATGCTACTGAAGTCAGGTCGTATCAAATCAATATGATAGTTATAGATGTAGGATATGAAATGTAAGCCCCATGGTAACCACAAGGAAAATATATGAAAAATATATCCAGAAAGAAATGAGAAGGGCATCAAAAATCAAATAAATATGAAAGTAGGCATTACAGAAGAATTGAGGGACCAAAAGGTACAAGATTTACAAAGACTAAATAGGAAAATGGCAAAAGAAAGTCCTGCATTATCATGAGCTACTTTAAATGTAAGTGGATTAAACTCTCCAGTCAAATGGCAGAGATGGGCAGAATAGATTAAAAAAAAAAAAAACATGATCTAACTACATGCTGTTGACAAGGACTCACCTTTTTTTAAAAAATATTTTTTGTTTTAAAAGATACTTAGATTACACAAAATGTTACATAAAAAAATATAAAGGATTCACATATGCCTCACTCCCCACACCTCCCACTTTTCCCCACATTAACAACTTCTTTCATTAGTGTGGTATATTCATTGCATTTGATGAACATATTTTGGAGCATTGCCATAAGCATGGATTATAATTTACAATGTAGTTTACATTCTCTCCTTCTGTAGGAGACTCTACCTTCTGTAGGTTATGGTAGGATATATATAATGGCCTGTATCTGTCACTGCAATGTCATTCAGGACAGTTCTAAGTCCTGAAAATGCCTCCATATTATACTTCTTTTTCCCTCTCCCTGACTTCAGCACCACCAGTGGCCACTGTCTTCCACATCAATGATATAATTTCTTGACAAGGACTCACCTTAAATTCAAAGACATAAGTAGGCTGAAAATGAAAGGATGTTTTTCCATCCTTTCATATACCATGCATATACCATGCAAGTAGTAACCAAAAGAGAGTTGGCATATCTATACTAATATTAGATAAAATAGATCTTAAGTCAAAAACTATTACAAGGGATAAAATGCTCATTAGATACTGATAAATGGGTCAATTCAATGAAAAGATGGAACAATTATAAGACTATATGCAACTAACAGCGGAGCCCCACAATATATGAACCAAATACTGATAGATTTGAAGCACAAACAACAACAAAAGAATAGATGAGACCTCATCAAAATTAAAACCTTTTGTGCATCAAAGGACTTTATCATGAAAATAAAATGACAACCTACACAGTAGGAGATAATATTTGGAAACCACATATCCAATAAGAGTTTAATATCTAGAATATATAAGGAAATCCTTCAACTCAACAACAAAAAAACAAACAACCTAATTTAAAAATGGTCAAAAGACTTGAAAAGACATTTTTCCAGAGAACATATACAAATGGCCAAAAAGCACATGAAAAAATCAACATCAGCTCAAAATCATTAGCTATTAGGGAAAAGCAAATCAAAAATACAATGAGATACCACTTCACATATACTAGAAAGGCCACTATCAAAAAAACAGAAAGTTATAAGTGTTAGAAAGGATACAGAGAAATAGGAACACCCATCCATTGTTGGTATGAATATACAATTGTGCAGCAACTAAGGAAGACAGTTTGGCAGTTCCTCAGAAAGCTAAGTATAGAATTACCATATGACCTGGCAATCCCACTTCTAGATACATACCCAAAGAATTGAAAGCAGGGACTCCAATAGATATTTGCACACCAATGTTCACAGCAATATTATTCACAATTTCCAAAAGATGGATGCAACCCAAGTACCATCAACCAATGAATGGAGAAATAAAATGTGGTATATACATACAACGTAAAGAGGAATGAAGCACTGGGCCATGTGACAACATGATGAACCTTGAAGACATCAGGTTGAGTGAAATAAGCCAGACACAAAATTAGAAATATTGTATGATCTCACTGATATGAAATAAATTAGAATAAGCAAATTCATAGAGTCAGAATCTAGAATACAGGTTACCAGGGGATGGGGTGGGGGTAGGGATTAGGGTGTTAAGACTTAAAATGTACAGAGTTTCTATTTGTGATGATGGAAAAGTTTTGGTAATGGGTGGTGGTGATGGCAGCACAACATTGTGAATGTAATTAACAGCACTGTGAATGTGGTTAAAAGGGGAAATTTTTATGTTTATATATGTTACTAGAATAAAAATTTTTTTAAAAATCCAAAGAACTGTACAACACAAAGAGTGAACCTGAAGTTAAATCATGGACTATAGTTAACACACAATTACAAAAATGTGCTGCCACCAATTGTAACAAATGCACCACATCAATGCAAGGTGTTAGTAATAGGATGGTATATGGAAACCCTGTATTTTATGCATGATTTTTCTGTAAACTCACAATTTCTCTGGAAAAAAAAAGTGATGGCTGTCATTTATGAGACTAGGTGCAGTAGACTGAACTAACAAAAGACATGTTCTTAATCCGCTTTCCTGTAGGTGTGAACCATTTATAAATAGGATGTATTTTTCAAGATGTTTTATCAATTAAGGCATGGACTCATTTGTGAATAGGATATGGGTAATCTAATATCCTATTTAGGTGTGGCCAAACTGAATCAGGGTCAGCCTTAATCTGTATTACTGGAATCCTTATAAGAGAGGAACTTCAGACTGAGAAATCAGAGAAACACAGGAGGAAACCAAGGATACTGTCATGTGACAGGTGGCAGAGATGCAAGCCAAGGAACACCAAGGATTATGGCAAGCCAGCACCAAAATGCTGTACTTCAGGGAGAAAGCAAGACCTTACTGACACCCTGAATTTGGACTTCTAGTCTCTGAAACTGTGAGAAAATAAACTCCTGTTGTTAAGCCAATTCGTATGTGGTATTTGTCAAGCAGCCCTGGTGAACTAAGATACTAGGTTTTAAAGAGACTGTGACTTTGTCTTATGTAGCTTCTCTCACTCTCACTTGCTTGCTCTGAGGGAAGCCATGTGCTGTGTTGTGAGATGCTCTATGGAAAGGCAAGGAACTGAGGAAAGACTCCAGGCAACAGCCAGTGAGCAACTGAGGCCCTCAGTCCGACAGCCTGCGAGGGCCTGAATCCTGCCACCAACCATGTGAGTGAGCTTGGAAGTGAAGCCTCCCCCAGCCTTGAACCTGCAGCCCTGACGAACACTTTGATTGCATCCTCTTAAGAGAAAACTTGAGCCAGAGCACTCAGTGAAACTACACCCAGATTCCTGGCCCACAGAAACAGTGAGATTATAAATGTTTATTATTTTAAGCAAAACAAACAACAAACAAAAGTCACTGTATAATATGATATGCTCTCATGTGGCAACCTCAAAGCAATACCAGGATTTATCATTTACTTAACTCCTTCCATCTCTATTATTTTGGAAAAAGTCCTCATGGTCTAACAGCTAATTAAGGTATCACTGTTTCACACTGTGCACTTGAAGACCACTTTGCCTAGCTAACAACCAACATCATTTCTAATATGATATATGAAGTGCTTAAAATAGGTGTCAATAACTTTCAGTAACAATTTACACACACACACAAAACATATACCCCACTTAAAGGAAATATAAACATTAACAGTTTCTCCTAAATCTCTAGGACCTTAATACCTGAAGATAGCAATAAAAAGAAGGGATTATTTGCATAAATTGAACCAAAATAATGAGACATTTCCAAGTTTATGTTTCAAGTTCTTCAAACAAAGTGGTCTTTTTAGCAAGTTGAGATAAAAAGTGTAAAAACATTTTAGGGACTGGGCATTTGTCTGGAATTCTGCCACTTTCTACCCCAGATAACTTCATCTGCTGCTTTTTGTCTCATATGTTTTTTATTCTCTCTCTAGGGAAGTCAAAGCCTTTTTACTTGCAATCAAACTTTACTGTAGCTCTGGTAACTACTTTACAAGGTGATAAGCATTCACAGAGACTTTTATTAGGCTGGTAGGTAGCAAAAGCAAAAACATCATGCACATATTTAGGCAATGTGTGAAATGGAAAACTTTAAATATATATGAGTTCCAAGTTAAGACATGAAGACTACATATCCTATGAAAAAGCTGGGGGAGAAAGGAACATTTAAATTGCCTAAAATATAATTATGAATATTATGTATGTTTTCTTTGTCTCAATTTGTATCAGCATGTTAAATTAACTGTATCAACTCCTGCATCTGCTAATTTACTTCTGTCTGATCTTATCCAGTATATTTTTCCCTCTATCATTTTTCCAAATGACTTTGCAATGTTAAAAGAGAAAACCTTGCTTTTACCATGCTTCTTTGGTTCAGTTCCACAGGAAGTGCCCTCAAAAGCAAGCAGTCTGAAATATATGTTATATGCAAGTTATGAGGGCAACTAAGCTTTCAAGTACAAGACTATTCGTTAAGACACAAATAAGATTCAAAAGTATTACTACACTAATAGGAGAAAGATAAGATGATTAGGTTTCAGAAAGGCACCATTCATGAGGTGCCTAAAGATGAACCTTGGAAGTCCTGGGTAAGTGTAGGGAAGAAACAGCTCAAGGATTGTCAAGAATAATGACCCAACAAAATAAGCTTCCAGGGTCCAAAGAGACAGCCTATGAGCAAAAAGCTCCAATGAGGAGAAGCGGAAAATGTGGGGAAACAGACCATTTGTTGGATACTGCACTAGACTAGTTTTTACACATCATGAAGTGAAATACACACAGTGATATTCAAGTCTCCTTCAACTACCTGCAAGTTTATATCATAAATCTAATAAAATAAATGCTCCTTGGCTTGTAAAGATACAGTGCTTTTCCTGGCAACATAAGTTTTTCTGACCTATCTGTTAGACTTTAAGCTCCTTAATGATGAGTTCCATTTTATAACCCCAGAAGGTGGTTACAGTGTCTAATACATTAGCTACCTAAACGCTGAATAAGCCCAGAGCAAACAGGTAGGAAATGGACCTTGCTGGCACAAAGAAGTGGAAGTAGAATCCTTCCCAGTTTATTACTGATAATGCACATGCCATCAGGAGTTCAGAGTTTCCCAAAATAAATGCACAATGTAATTTGAAGTGAGAGGGAGGAAGCAGTAGAATCTCAAATGGAAAACACAATGAAAAAACAACCCACAGAATGAGAGAAAATATTTATAAATCATGTATCTGATAAAGGATTTGTATATATTAAGAATTCTTATACCTCAATAATAAAAAGACAAATAACCCAATTTTAAAATTCAGATTTTAAAAATCTGAATGGACATTTCTTCAGAGAAGATATACACAGGGCCAATAAGCACATGAAAACATGCCCAACATCTTTAGCCATCAAGGAAATGCAAATCAGAATCACATTGAGATACTACATCACACTCACTAGGGTGGCTATAATCAAAAAGACAACAGCAAGTGTTGGGGAGGATGTAAAAACACTGGAAGCCTCATCTACTGCTGGTGGGTCTGTAAAATGGCACAGCCACTTTGGAAAATAACCTAGCAGTTCCTTAAATGGTTAATTGCAAAGTTACCATATGGCCCAGCAATTCCATTCCTAGGTATATACCCAAGCATATGTCCACACAGAAACCTGTACATGAATGTTCATAGCAGCCTTATTCATAATGGTCAAAAAATGGAACTAACTAAATGTAATCAACTGATGAATGAATAAATGAAATGTGTTATATCCATACAAGGGAATATTATTTAGCAATAAAAAGGAATGAAGTACTGATACATGCTACAAGATGGATGACCCTTTAAAAACACATTATGTTACATGAAAGAAGCCAGTGATAAAAGACCACTTATTGTATGATTCCATTTATATGAAAGGTCCGGAAAGGCAAATAAGAGATTCATGGTTGCCTAGGGATGGGGGAAAATGGGGAGCAACTGCTAATGGATAAGGAGTTTCTTTTTGAGGTGATGAAAATGTTCTAAAATTGATTGTCATGATAGCTGTACAACTCCATGAATATATTAAAAACCACTGAACCATACACTTTAAATAGGTGAATTATGGTACGGCTGTTATAGCTTTATGAGTAGAATTTTTTCTCCAATAGACTCATTTTGCCCAAAGTAGGAAAAACGCACATTTTAAAAATTTTGTAAGGCCATACATATATAGAGGAACGATATTAACATGATTTTGGAAAATTCTTCGAAATAAATGAGCATAACAAAAAAGTATACAAAAGACATCAAAATCAAATACAATTGAACATTCTACTGTTCTCAGTTTTATAATTTTAAAATGCTATACACTACAAACTTCTTATTTATGGTTCTTCTGTTTTGGACAGAAGATGTTTAAGTGCTATGAGACTTCCTGTTGTGAGGAAATTCAGTGTTTTTTGAGGTTTTAACAAACAGCATTTCTACTATCCTTTGCTAACCATGGTATGCCTGGCTTTTGCATAACATTTCACACTACATTTATTTCCCTAC
Source organism: Cabassous unicinctus (assembly GCA_029593785.1). Taxonomy (NCBI): domain Eukaryota; kingdom Metazoa; phylum Chordata; class Mammalia; order Cingulata; family Chlamyphoridae; genus Cabassous; species Cabassous unicinctus. The sequence goes on from JAQZBX010020462.1 coordinate 8,779, forward strand.
TTTGATTTTAGAGCAGCTTATCTATAAGAATGTGAATTTATATACATTTCATCTTGACCCACCAGACCAAATCTGATTGTGTTGCTTCTAACTCAATTCCAAACGGATACTTACACAGAAATGGATATTAATGTGAAAAAATGAGAAAATGCTTAAATATATACCATCTCCTTCTGTATTAAACAGGAATGTAAACATACATATATACATACAGACAAAACAAAAACAACCTAGTCCGTGTTGAGTAAAACCCATGTGTTTGCAATAAAAAGTTCTCTACAAATCTTTTCTAATACAATGAGAAATATTATCCTAGCATGATTATATTTTGAATAGAGCACTCTGATGGTTTTAGTTTAAAGCAAGCCTATTATGACAGAAAGAGGAATAAATGTTCTGCCATAGTGTCTTTTTTTTTTTTTTTTTTTTTAACAAAATAAAGCATCAATATCAGAATTTGGAAAAATATACATGTAAAACAATGGTAACTTTCTCATCAGTAAAGCTTATTGTAGACGAATGAATACAGAATTTCAAATCTGTGATTATTTTTTTTCTATTGATAATCTTAACAATTACTTTACCTGAAAAATGTGGATATAAGTGTTAGGCTTATTAATAAATAGACCTAATCCTTCTAAGATGTTGTGACTTAGAAAAGGCTCCAGGCAGAAAAAAAAAACAACAAACAGTGACATAAATTATGCCTTAATAAAATATAAACATGTAAACAATATCGTGTAAGGTGAATATTCTAGTTTCTATGATAAAAAAAGAAATGCTAATCTTCTTAGAGGAAAAAAATAATGACTGATGGCCATTAAATGTAAGGACTAGTAGAGACCAGAAATCATTTTTTTATAAAATAATAAAAGCAAAATATTTATTGAGCGCACACTTTGTAAAAGATATTTTCTTGAGCATTTTACACACTTAATTTCATTTAATCCTCACAGCAGTTTTGTGAGGAAGGTATTCATTTATAGCTATTTCATACATGAGATTAAGTAGCTTGTCCAGGAATGAGTAGGAATTAGAGCTGGGATTTGAATCCAAAATCCATACTCTTTCCATTATACCACACTTCCTTCCAAAAATAAACAGTCTATCATCTACCAAGACAATTCAGTAGCATCAGCTGTCATAACTGTATAAATATTCAAAGAATACCAGACATATTCCTGTAGTCTGATTGGTTCCACTACATTCCGCAGCTAATAAGTGAGGAATAAAACACGTAGGTATATCATGTACCAAGTTTTGGTACACCCAAACAAATAAATAATCAAAGCTAAATTAGGGAAGCGGATGTGGCTCAACTGGTTGGGCTCCCGTTTACCATATGGGAGGCCCCAGGTTCAAAACCGGGGGCCTCCTGGTGAAGGCAAACTGGCCTGCACCGTGTGGTGAGCTGATGGCCCATGCCATGCAGTGAGCTGATGGTCCATGCTGTGTGGTGAGCTGGCACAGAAAGATGATGCAACAAAGGGAGACAAGCAGACACAGAAGAAGCACAACAAAATGGACACAGTGAGCACACGCAGCAAGGGGGGGATAAACAAATAAAAGAAATCTTAAAAAAAAAACTAAATTAAATTTAACCTCAACATGTTTATTTCTTAAAGTTCCATTAATCTAACTTGGTAGAGACAACCTAACATTAATACATTGAAAGTAGGATACAGATTTTATAAAAATCATTTCTACTTAGAGCCTCCATGTAATATATTTCATACTCTGTATATTGTACATCTGTTTAAATATGTCTTTTATAGTTGAATATTAAGAAAAACTACTTTAGAGTTTGCCCAAAACTCCATTTTTAATTACAGTGTTTTTAAACCAATAACATAAAAAGACATTTTCTAGGAAACAATATATATGTGTGTGTATATATACATATATACATAATTATAGAAGTAATACAGGCTTATGCTCAAACTACAGAAGGATGGATCAGATCCTACTCTTACTGCATCTTTTTTCTCTTAGCTTTCATAACACCCATTCTTCTTAGTATTTTCCTCTCCACTCTTTGGATGTCTTTTTCAATCTCTTTTATGGGCTTCTCCTCCTCCACTCATCCTCTAAACGCTGGAGTTCCCCCGGACTAGGTCCTGGGCTCTCCTTCCCTGTCATTTAGCATTCTCTCCTTAGGAGATCACATACATCCACAAAGATGTAAACACTACCAACATTCTAACAATCTCCAAATTGATGCTATAAGCCCAAACCCTTCTTTCTTTGTATAGCTCCACTACTACATAAAAGCTACTTTGTCCAAAAACTGAACTCTTTGATCTTCCCCCAAATATACCTCTTCTCTAGACTTCTGTATCCTCCTTTCTATGGTTTATGCCATACCCTTGAGGTTAATCACAGGTTCTCCCCATATTTAATCTATCACCAAATCCTCAAGACATATAAAATCTGTCCAACTCCTCTCCATTTCCACTGCTACCACCCTAGTCTAAATCACCACCATCTCTCACCTGCACTGTTACCGCTTTTAGCCACTTTCTACACATTCTCCCCAACGACCAGCGGGATCTTTTAAAACAAAACCAGATCCTATCACTCCTTTGCTTTAAAAGCCTTCAGTGATTTCTTATTGCACTTTAGAACAAAAGCCTGGTATGTTGGGACCTGTCATTCCTCTCCAAATTCATTCCACGTTCCTTGCTCCTCTTTTTGCGTTTTAGCCATACTGGTCTTCATTCACTTCTTCCAGTAAGCCAAGATTTGTCCTGCCTCAGGGCTTGTGTATATCCTGACTCCTCCACCTAGGAAGTTTCCTCCACCCATCTCCTAGCTAATTCTAACTTCCAGGTATCAGCTCAAATTTCACTTGTTCAGAGAGACTTCCCCTAACCTCCCAGATCAAATCAGTTCCCTCCTGTAATTCTCTCTCATAGCATCCTTTTCTTTGCTTCATATGACTCATTAGTATTTATAGTAAGTATGTATGTGCATGTATCTGTGTATATTAAAGAGAAAGAGTTCTAACACAAATGTATTTTGTATATTTTTCTAGTATGAATTTTTATATTTGAATTAAATCTTAATAGTAAAGTTTTTTAAAAGGTAATTAAATAGAAGCAAAGAAGCCTTAGTAATAATTAAAATACAGTAAAAACTGTTGGGAATTTGACCAGAAAAATAAAATGTTACAGAAAGAGGCCATTACTATGTAAACCTCAACATTTCAACAAACACTTATTGAACATCTATTATATACTAGGTCCTGTGCTATACGATGGAGGTGGCTCATGTCAGCATTGACTTAGCAATAGCATTCTACCACTATGTATGATACGTTTTAAGAGGTAGTTGGTAGGGAAGATTTCTTCAACAACACTATAACTATAAAATGGTCAGTTTGTGTAACATCAAAACTATAAAAATATTTTCTTTAGGAATATTGAAACAACTTTATTTTGACATTCTACAAAGTTTGCTGAAGTTTTAATAAGTTGATTTAAAGCCTCATAATTAATAGTCTCATTCTGGGGAGAAGAAGGAAATGCAGGTTTTGCTCTCCTTGTCATATTATTTGTAGTCATCTAAAGTCCCCAACTGTTTTTTCAGCAAGCTGATAGCTTCATGGTTGTTCAAGTTAATGCTGGCTAAATAAACAGCAAAAATAAGGACCTCAACTGTCATTCTAATCATATTTTAACTCATTGCATTTAAAAAAACTTGTTTTTTAAAAAAAGGCTACTACTCTCTTTTACTCTTTGCACGTAAAAGGAATTCAAAGTTCTCCCTATAAGTACAAAACCTGGGGAAACTTCATTAAGAACTATTCCCTGAATTATTTCTTTATGGTACAAAATAAGGGCTTTATAACCTGAAGAAGTTAATGTAACATGCACTACTGCTCAGGGACTCACTGTGGCATTGGGAAACTGCCCTGCTATTAGCTTATTTCATGTTTTCATCAAATGAATGGAGTGTGTACATAAACACATATACAACACACACACACACACAGCCTAAAAGTCAGGATTTCTCAATGATTTAGAGAAATAATGAATTCCTTACTTCAGTATCAACTGAGGAAGACATTTAACTTATTCCCATTCTCAAATGGTCTTGAATTCTGGTAGAACATGTCAAGATAAATGGACAACTGGATAAGGTACAATGATTAAGGAATCTATTGATTGATGTATGTGGTCAACTATAAAAGAGGGTTTTGATTCTTTGAGATGGAAAGGATAATGCAAAATTAAGATGGTAAGAGTGCACAGCCTTATGAACTATTATGAAAGGTATGTTCTACTTGAACTTATTCCCCAAATTTCAGAATCCTAGAATTTGAGAATTCTAGACAATATAGATACCAACTTAAATTTGAAATAATTTAGGACAAATATTATTTTATGCTGTAGGTAGAAAACATCAACCTTACTATAAAAAGTGGCATAAAGCTGAAATTATAATAGTTTGAAGAAAGATTTTAGACATTTTTATGAATTTTAGGGACTTAAATCTGGAAATATTTGGAAGGAGACAGAGAATAGCTAACTTTTTAAGGTTGTCATTACAAAGAATAGCCATGATTTCCCATAAAGCATCCTTTGAGGTGGCTGGAAAAAAAAAACAGTATGTTTGGACCTAATATTGGAATTCTTTTGCTCATATTAAAATTTGCTACTGATAAAATGGATTTGGGGTAAAAAGAAAAAGACGAAGAAGAAAGAAAGAAAAAGCAGTTTTCAAAGGAAAGTGATAGTCTATACTGCTCAGAATTTCAACCTGTCTCAGGCCTTGAAACTAGCAGCAGTTCCAAGGTTTCAGGAACTTTTAACAATCATGCTCCTATTTAAGGGGGAAAAAAAGGTTCAGTGTATAGTAATTAGATGCTTAACAATCTGACTTATTTAAGCTGTCTTCCATTTTCCTCATTGACACAGGTAGCCTATTCAGATTTCTCTCTTCAGGTCCATTCTGGTTAACCTTCCTGTGCTCTCCTTTGCATAGACAATTAAGTTGAATCTGAATGTCTTTACAAGTTTCTCTAACCAATCAATGGAAAGCTGGGTCATTTCTTCTTTTCATCATGCTTTTCATTCCAAAGCAGAACTTTAAAAATCCTACTAATTTCTCTGCAGATCATGAAATATCTTGATTAGTATAAACTCATAGTTTATTCTTTTTCATATGTATTTCAAAAAACACAAGTACCCTTGATAATAATATAAAATATCCAAATTTTCTAAGAGTCCTGAATAAAGTTATTGCTTGATTGCCTTGCTATGTCACTAGGAACACTGTTATAACTATCAAATTTTTGTGGGCTGCCTTGGCATCTAGCTCGCCTTGGCTAAGAGCCCAAACCCACATCCACAGCCACACCCACACCACCCACACACCTCACCCCGAACCCATAGCTGGTCCCAAATGATAAAATAACCATCCCCACCCGCCTCAGATCCCCAGTCCATTTCCCTTTTCATGCATGTTTGCTTTATTAGTCCTTTATTAGTGCTTGACTCCTGCAGAAGTCTACTAAACTCCACCCCTGAACCACAATAAAGGCACATGCCCATGGGTCCCTCTCACTCTGCCTGTATGCTCCCTGCCTGCTGGCTGAGCCACCCTAGCCCATCACGCTTCCCGTAGACCCCTCATGCCCCCTGTCCCCCTGGGACCAGTGAGTCAAACACTATCTTTTCTCATGCATAATGGCCTCGGTTTCCCATTGTGTCACACTGGACCTACACTAGGGCCCAAATTTAAAATCCAACTTAATCAGTTTGGAGCAAACAAGCAGCTTTCTTGTGAGAAATAGATCTTGAAGAATCTTTTCTCATATTTGAAAATATTTGAGAGCATTTTTAGACAGCAAAGGTGCTGAGGTTAAACCACATTGCACAAGAGTAAATAATAGATTACTTCAAAAAAAAAAAAAAACACTTGTTGAACTACTGATCCTTCAAAACACTGTTTTATATTACTGAACTCTACGAGAAAAGGGCAGGTGTTAGGAACAGGGGGGGAATGCCAAATATCACCTAAGGTTACAGTAACTGGCTGACAAGATGGTAAATTTTACATGAGCCAGGAAAGGTAATGACAGTGAGATACAAATTGACTGCATGATTAAACTTCAAATGCCTTTAGAACTAAACATTTATATGTTCTCATCTATAGTCTGTCAAATTTTAAAATGTGATATTTTAACAAACTGTGCCAATATCCTACTTAAAAAAATACACACCTTAATTTTAAAAAAAAAACTTTAAAAGTTTTTAACTTGTTCAGCTATTGTACCTGAATAATGGTGCTGAGAAGTGATAATTTCTTGCCTTTTTCTGTGAAAGTTCAGTCTATTCTTTCAGGAGTCAAAACAAAACAAACAACAAGGATTTCATTCACTACATATCTTGTCTCTTTTTTGTTTCCTTTTCCCATTCTTTGTCTCATCTGGCAACTTTTTTTTTTTTAATTCTTATTTTTTAAAGAAGCTTTAGACTACATAAATGTTACATAAAAAATACAAGGGATTCCCATATGTCCCACTCCCTCCCCCTCCCACACTTTCCCACATTAACAACATCCTTCATTAGTGTGGTACATTTGTTACAATTGATGAACCTACATTGAAGCACTGCTACTAACCATGGACTACAGTTTACATTATAGTTTACACTCTGTCCCACACAATTTTCTAAGTTATGACAAAATATACATTAGCCTGTATCCGTCACTGTAACCTCATGCAGGACAAATCCAATGTTCTGAAAATGTGCTCATATTACCTATTCTTCCCTCTCCCATCCCTCAGAACCTCTGGTGGCCACTACCTTTACATCAATGGTAAGAGTTCTTCCATTGCTAGAATAATAATAAATCTATAATAGAATAATAATAACTTTAGATAGCTCCATCCATCTGCCCCATGGGATCTAAGCCCCTCTCAATTAGAAGCAGAATGGGCATTACCATGCCAAAATCCTCAAGATTGGGGAATGAAATAATGGACTAAAGCAGACTTATTATTCATCTGGCAATTTTTAACATCAACCTTGCAGCCATTGGCCAGTGGCTCAACCTTCTCCAGCCATTATCTAAATTCTAAATGTGGCCATGTCAAGGTATCTTGCATATGGAAACTGCAAAAACAACACTGACATTTTACTGACAAGGGTAAAGACAATGTCATTTTTGAAAATCAGCACCATTCCAGAGAGGAAGAGGGCTGGGGGTTCCAGCCTGAGGGAAATAGGAAAGCCCGAGAAACACAAAGAAATGCCTATATATGATGTCACAAGTTAGCCACAGCCCTAAGAGTAGCTCAGAAAAAGAGCCAATTACTGGTAAAGCTAAAGCAAGAAAATATTCCTGATGCACAGCATTTAGTTACAAGGACAAAGTTCATTTATATTCACTGTTTAATGGAAGAGCTTTTTTAGATCCATATTATTTTACAATACTTAATATTGATGCAACAATTTAGTGTCAACTGACCTTAAACAACAGCTTATTAAACATCACCAGGTCTTGCTTAAACCAGGAGTTAGTGTCATATACCACAGTGAGGTATCCAACTCAGAGGTGATTTAAATTTTATGACCTGATGAATACCCCAATGATATGTTTTTTTGGCTCTACAGGCACAGGGAGAACAAGCCTCAGTTAGCTTTGTTTTGTTTTTAGGTTCAGTGAGTCAGATCCCATAATGGAAAATTTTCATAAAATATGCTAATTTCTTCCCTTGCCTACGCTAATCCTTGGTCACAGGTGTTTCTAACACCTTTAAAAAACTGGATTAATTCTCGCAATAACTAAGATACTACTGCTTAATGTTCTGTAAACCTTTTTATCAGTTCAAAATAATCACATCCCTATATCTGTCAAAACGACATTTTTCTATTAGCTTGGCTTTAGAATCTATTTCTCAAATGATAACATGGAAAACTAGGCTATGTTGTTGCTTTGTTTTAAGGTGACTTATAGGACACATTTTTATTAGCACTGGGTTTTCCCATTATATAATAATGGCTAATATTTACTGAGGACTTAACTTATTGCACCCATCATGGATGCGCTAGTAGAGGATGATATCTGGCTTCTGAATGGAGGAAAAGCTCAGAGGAGATACAGTGACTCTCACCTCAACACATTGTGGAAATGAGTCTGTTGCTTCATATTTTGCCCTTGTCACTATATATTAAGGCATCAAGAAACAACTTTACGATTTAGAGAGAACTCTTTCTTAAAGTTAAAAATAAGATTTCTGGAAAAAAGCTAGAAACTCGATTAGATGAAGAAACAAGGTCTGTAAAATGAAAACAAGTAAATAGCTATCACTCACTTCAGGACATATAAGGCTAAGCCCTTGACATGCATTACCTCTTTACGACAATCTGATAAATTCAGTATTCTTAGTATCCGATTTTACAAATGGGGAAACTGAAGCACAAAGACAGCAAGCGACTTGCCCAAATACCCACAACTAATTAATGTCATGGGAATCAATTTGAACATGAGTCTAACAGGCTTCAGAAGCCAAGGCCCTGGTCAGTAGGAGGTACTGACTCTCACTGTACTCTCCCACCATAATTTACCACAGATAACTTGCAGGAAATGATTTGGTCCAATTAGCCAAGAGGATTAGTCAGGCCAGCCCCCTTCCAAGCATGCTGCACCATTCAGTAAGAAAAGCTTAGATTAAACTCCAAGTTGAGTTCCGTAAATCAAATGCTTATAGGGAGCATACAAAAGAGGTGATAAGCAAAAAGGCAAGGAAGCAGATTTCATTTCAAGAAAAAGAAAATGTTCAGGATTAGTTAACAAGAAACAAATATATTGAACTTATATCATGGTGTTTCTAAGTTTTATTTTAAAATTTAGCTACTATAAACTTATGCCCCTCTGCCCACATTCCAT